>APFE031280653.1:0-15623 GCA_000404065.3 Pinus taeda | reverse complement strand
CCAATAGTCACTTCCTTGTCTATCCATGCAGTAGTGTAGCCCCTTCTGCGTGACTGTGACCCTTGTGACATATCGACCCTGCACGCACCCCTGTTGTCGCACAACTGCCTAACATACTACTTTATAGTCCCGCACTCTCTTTCAACTATCTAGAGCGGTAAGACTATGCTTCGAGCGGTTAGTCAAATAGATGGCCCACCTGTGTAGGGCTTCAGGCAACTGCCATTTACTCTTCCTGGGAAGGGCTCTCCATTCAGTTTCATGAGTTGGATCGCGCGTCCGTCTGTGACGTCTTTTACCACATATGGTCCCAACCAATGCATTCAGAATTTTCCAGGGACTTTTTTGAACTTGCTGTCCTACAACAATATTAAGTTATTTACTTTGGATGTGCACAACTTGATATGGTGATCGTGCCAAGCTTTCTCGCACTGTGTCTATACCTGCTGATGGAATCCCACCCGTAACCGTTCTTCCTCCAGTTCTTCCAATTGTGCGAGCCTCTCTTCCAAGGCTTCATAGTGTGCCATGCCTGTCATTGCTGCGATCAATAGATTGGGTATAATGTATTCCATTAGCATGACTGCTTTCATGCCATAGATTAACCTGAAAGGTGTCTGACCCGTCAATTTCTTTCATGTGGTTCGGTATGCCCATAATACGGTAGGTATGTGCAAGTGCCAGTCGGTTCACTACGCGTTACATACTTTGGTCAACGCAGTCTCCAAAATCTTGTTGAATACTTCCACTGTCCCATTAGCTTGCGAATGGTATGACATACTTTGCTGATGATACACCTCGAACTCTTTGGTGAGTGCACTGATAGTTTCATTTAGGAAGTGTGTTCCGCGGTCACTCATTATAATTTTCAGGCATCCAAATCGTGTCAACACATTTTCAAACAAAAATTTTGTAGCCATGGCAGCCATGTAGTCCTTAATCGGTTGTTCTTCTGCTAATCGAGTCAGGTACTTTGTCGCGGTGATGATGTAGCGCGCACCTATTTTCCCTTGAGGTTTTAAAGGCCCCACAAAGTCTATCGCCCATTTTTCGAATGGCTGCAACGTCATCTGTGGATTGTGTGGCATATCATCCCTTCGCGATGGTTTCCCAATCCGTTGACATGCGTCGCAGGCCCGACAGTATGCTTTCGAATCTTGATGAAGGGTTGGCCACCATAGTCCAATGCGAAGAATCTTTTGTGCCATCGCCCATCCTGCATAGTGTCCTCCTGTAGCCCCCCCATGTGCTTCTATGAGGATTTGTCCTCGTTCAAATTCAGGTACATATCTTCATAATATCTTGTCAGTTCCCATTTTGTAGAGGTGCCCGATGATGACAGAAAAATCCACCATACGTACCACCAATTCTTTCTTCAACTGGACTAAGTATCCCTGCGGCGCAATCCCTGTGGTTACGAAATGGGTGATACTTCGAAGTGGCTGTCTGCGACACACACTACATAGAGCTATGCGTCAAGTAGTCCTTCCTCTAAATTTGTTGGCTCCTCGCCATTCTCAATTCGTGATAGGTGATCTAGTCCTGCATTCAAGCATCCCAGCTTTATGATGACCTCGAAGTCATATTCTTGAAATAGTAACAACCATTTGCATATGTGCCCCCACAACACAGGCTTTTTCACCAAGTATTTCAATGTGGAATGATCGGTATACATCTTAAAGTGCATACCAAGTAGATAGTGGCAGTATTTCTGGAGTGCATATACCATCACAAATCCTTCGTGTTTAGTAGTAGAATAGTTATTTTCGGCTTTGGACAACCACCGACTTGCAAATGCGATCGGGTGATTGATGCCTTCCGCACCTTCCTATGTGAGTACAATGCCCAACGTGATACACAATGCATCAAGTACATGAAATTCAATGTCCCATTTTGGAAAAACCAAAATGGGAGCGGATGCCAATTTTTCCTTGAGAACCTCCAGACTTTTCTTACAATCATCATTCCAACAATATGTAGTGTCTTTTTTCAACAACTGTTCCATTGGTGTCGTGATTTATGCATATCTCTTAATAAACTTTTGATAGTAACCAGTGTGCCCCAACGTGGCGCGCAGTTGTTTGACACTTAGCGACACTTCTAGAATGAGAATAACAACATCTTTGTAGGATCCACCATCAGGAATTATTTGTAGATCACATGGCTAAGAAAATTTCCAAAGGGGACAAGGAAGGTGCACTTCTTAAGATTTAGCACAATCTAGTGTCGTCGACAAGTATCTAGCATCAACCGTAAGCTCGCTATATGGTTTTTAACTAAACCAGATACAGTCCAATCATTGAAATAGACCTCCAAAAAGTTGTGGATGAATTCCTTGAACGCAGCCACCACTACGCGTGAAAATATCGCTGGTGCGTTCTTTAGTCCAAAAGGCATAACATTGTATTGAAAACAACCTCATTTTCGTTGCGAAGGTTGTCTTGATCCTATCTTCCAGTGTGATCTTGATCTGATGGTACCTTGAGAACCCATCCTTGAATGAGTAGGCTTCCTATCCGCTAACATTTTCCATTACTTCATCTGTAAACGGCATCGGGAATGGATCATGAACACATGCATCGTTGAGCTTCCTAAGTTCCACGCAGATTTGAATTTCACCCTTTTGTTTTTTCTCTTGCACTACCATAGGACTCACCCATTCAGATTCTTCCACTAGTTCAATTATTCCTGCTACAAGAATTTTTTCCAATTCTTCACGAACCTTTTATTTATACTTCGGATTCAATCAGTAAGGTCACTGCTTAATTAGCTTCGCATCCGGTTTCAGAGAAATCTTCATCGTATCTAAGTCACCAATGATCCCCTTTAAATCTGTGATTTTGGTCAGGAACAAACCCTGATATTCATGGAGTAACTCGGTGACTTTATCCACTGTAGCATCGTCCCAATAGTCCCCAAGCATCACGTACTTTGGCTCCGCATTGGTACCAATGTTTACCTACTTTGTTTTCAGCGGCGCAGTGATGTCGGGGTCCTCAAATGTTGGTCCTCAAACTTCATGGCTCCCTTCAATTTCTAGAATATTAATGTTTCGGGGGTCATCATCATCCTCCTCTACTTGTATGTTATAACATTCTAGGGCATGGATTAATTGGGTTGACCATACTGGTTGAACTACTTCCCATGGTTCTTGTGGTATTTTGAAGATGGTGGCTTTCACAACTTGCAGCGCATCGTCAACAGTATCCGACCATGGGTCTTCAAAGGTGAATGTTAACAAGAATCCTTTGTGCAAAACATCCCATTCGCCCGTACCTTGTCGGAGTTTTGTCTCAGTATACCAGTTCCTCGGTATGACATCCAGGGTATGGTAGAATAAGTGTACCCATTTAGGCTAAGGTTCTTCTCCATAGGAATTGGTCGATTTTGCAAGGTGCATGTGCAGGTCATCGCATCCATCGTATTTATCTACTATTCATAGTTCCAGTTCCCCAAACCATAGCCACATCATCCTTTTGCAGCTTCACCAATTTTCAACACTTCCTTGATGTGTTCCCCACTAATGCGCAGGTGTCACACGCAGTGCCCACTTCAACGCATCGAGCCGTTGGTGGTCTGGTACTACGTTCTCAAACTTGCTCAAGAATCCATCCACTTTTGTCAATCCATCATATGTCGGTAGATCTCGGGCCTGGGCTATTACGTAACGCAGTGATCTAGTCATCATGTTGCAATTTAGTGTTGTTACTCCATTCAACCGATTGTGCCAGCGTTCGTCTTCTTCGTCTGAATCCGAGGTGCAGGAACCCATGCGATCCCATGAGATTCTTCCATTTGCAGTCAGATTCAGCCAATCCTAATCTTGTGAAGCTATCTTGTAGATACAATCTAGCTCATCATCACTTCCATAGTCGCGCACAGGTTTAGTGTAGCGTGCTCCTTCGGTTGGATCTAACAGAATGACTACGCGTAGGGAATTTTTCTTGAATATCATCTTCTTCTTCTTCAGGTTGATGAATCCATTCATATCAGTGGCCCAGTATATTCCTAGCAACACAGGTTAAGGGTTGTTGTCATCCACAATCTCTATCACCTCAAAGTTCGTCTGCATGCTTGCACCTTCAATGTCCACTGTTACCCCTTACAACCTTCCCATGGGCAAGATCTTTTGTTGATTCACCATCCGTAATTGAATAGGAGACCACTGTAATGCGGGCCTGCCCATGCGTTCCCAAGTCTGCTTTGGTAACATGTTCACATCCAAACCCAAATCCAGGATTACGCGATCCATCTCATATTCACCAATCTGCGCCGTTAATCTCATTTCCCTTCTAGTACGCAATGCATGCTTTCCTAGTTTCCAGACTATGCATGGTTCACCCGACCCTGCGCACCTAGTGATCAACTCTTGTAGTCCTTTAACTGCTTTATTGTCGCGCAACAACTTTATGCATGTCTCTAAAAAGGTAGTAAGCATAGAAGGATCCATTTTCGGCTCTGGTTGATCCTTACTACTTGAAGTAGAGGCCTCCGCAATGCTCTTTTTAGCTTCCACCTTTGCCCTTTCCAAGTCAAACTCAGGTTCCCTTGTAGGAGCCTTGCAAACCCATGTATTTTCCTCGGGTTGCTTCCTCTTATCTTCTCCTTTAGCAACACCACTTCTGAGCATCATGTTCATGTTGAGGTCTTCTTCCCGAGGTTCAGGCCTCATCATTTTGATGTTCTAGGTCAGAGTAGGCTGTAGTACCCCTTTCTCATGCATATGAGTGATCAACATAGGACAATCTACCATTTTATGATCAAACTGCTCACAGTACGAACAAGATAGTCTTGTTGGGTTGGTACAATTGCGAGTGTAGTGCCCCGGTCCTCCACAATTGTAACAGACTAACTATCTGCAGCCCCTTCCTAGCCCCATTCCTCCTCGTCCTCGACCTCACCCTTGAAATCCTTCGTGTAGCATCCTTGTGGCTGAGTTAAGGCCTTGCGTTTCTGTTTGCATTCTATATGCTGGGGTCCGCTCCATCATTAACTCGTAGCTGCAACATGTACGCTCATCATGGCCCACCGATCTACAAAAATTGAAAAACAGCTGTAGGGGACTCTGAGTATACTTCTGCAACAAATGACAGTTGTATGTCGTGTGCTTTTCTCCCACCTGACAGATCACGCACTAGAGCGCAGGTGCCACACTTGGCCCTGCCTGTGCCTCTGGTCTCAATGGCATTGGTCCCCTTCCTGTGAAATAGTTTGCGAATACCGGACAATGATCCTTATCGTGGCCTTGGCCTTTACATTTTATGCACCACACTTCTTCGCACGCGTTTGGCCAGGTCACCCTATCCTCCTTCAAACTTTGCATCTCCAAGCATAGGTTTTGTAGTTGCGCGTGGATATATTGGACTCCCAACCCAGGATCCTGTATCGGGGTTTCATGCAACATCATCTCCATTTCCAATGCTTTTTCTTGGGTTGAAAGCTTCTGCTGTGACAACACCATCCTCAGGTATGGTGTCAAAGATGCCACAAACCATGCGCAGTGCTGTGCATCCGTTAGCGTCATATCAGCCTCGCGGATCATACTCTTCAATCTCTAATACATCGCAATCTCTTTAAACCCAATGATTGACTGAGTCTCTGACTTCGGCTGGCTAAACTCTCTGTTTAGAGCAGTTTGGATTTCCGCTATTCCTGCATTTGGGTGATCGTTCGAGTGCTTGCTATACCATGTCAACGCGCGATCCTACATCGCACTCACCAATGTGGCCTTCTTGATGTTGTCATCCATAACCCCGCGTGCTTCCCACATTGCTCTTACTACGAACCAAAATTGATTTGGGTCCTCATTCCCTACTCCTCTGAATACGGGTAGCTTGATCGCGCTCGCCATGCTGAACTCCGGGTTTGGTGGAGGTGGGGTGGTTGAAGATGGAGGTGAAGTAGGTGAAGTAGTTGATGGCATGAGAGGAGGTGTTAACTACGGAATACACTGCCTTATCAAACTGGCCGCAATTCTTAGAGAAACTCAAGCGCGCTCTTCCTCGCTCTCTCACGAAGGTGAAATTAAAGGACTATTCCCTAACCCTTCGATCCCTTTGTAGATCTTTCCACTCCGTTTCGTTCCACTCATTAATGTATTCGCATAACCCTCTTCTCACATAATAACATCTTAATATAGGTATACAGGGACTTGATGTACCTACCTCACGGTCCCTTGAGAAAATGTCACTCTGCCTCGCTATAGCCCACGACTGTGTCTATTGCGAATTCAATGATAAACCCTACTATTATCTGATCAAGCCAATGGTCCACAACCTACACGATCTTATCTTCTGACGCCTTTAGTCTGCGTACTAACTCCGGAGTCCACACTATTGGTTGATTGAGCTTGTATCTTCCTTGGCTATCGGCTACCCTTGCGATCCAATCATATAGTTCAGAAGAGAAGGACGTGAAGAAGGTCTCATGGATTTCTGTATATACGTAGTGATCCATTCACCTCTTCTTGGATATTTGCAAAGTTTTGTTTTCTTGTACCACGAAGTTGTGAAGCTTCTCATCTACCACTCTTCAATTTCCTTCTTTGTAGGGTTCCAGTGTTCTGTCATCAGACATCCCTTAGGCAGATCCTGGTCCTGGTAATGGAACCATTTGTTGGCTTATTGGGGCCTGACCCAGGTTCAGAAGTGTTTAGCCAAACCAATCCCTCACTACCAGTCCTTTCGGTAACAATTCGTAGAACGCGGACTGAAGTCTCACCTGAGGTAGTATGGGAGGGTGCTGGAACTAGGTTTCTACACCCTAGGGATGTCTTGATGAAGTCTAGGAAGGTCGTGATCTGATCCTGTGCACTTGTGCTGTTCCGCATAGCTATGCAATCTTGACGTAGCCCCTGTATCGAGCGCAAAGAGGTGTTGTCTAGATCCCTTACCCTTAGTAGGTTATTATTATAGATATGACTTAATTTGGTAGTCTTTATCAATCATTCAATATTCATAATAAATGCGTGTAAACATAAAACTTAAAGAGATGCATAAAACCATAACAGAAGAACAAACACACAGATCTGTGATCAAATGCATAATATTTCAGAAACACTTATCTTTTATTAATCTTCCGTTCCAGTACAATCCAATTCCATCCTGCACACTCAGGTGCAATGGTTCATACACACAGTTGCAGACTCTACCAGGCCTCTATGCACACAGCTGCAGAGCCTACTCTTACTACTACCAACCACGACTTGGACTTACAAACTCAGAGCGAATATCACCTTTAGAAACCCATAATACTTAAGATCTAACAAAAGCTACCTTCTATCCTTAGAGCCTTGCTCTGTTTATACATTCCCATGGTTCGTGGACCATGGGTAGGCCAAATCACTTTACATTACATTATTTGAGGGTGAACAACCCTTTGACTTGAATCATTACAATTCTCGCTCTGCGCACTTCACAAAGCCTTTACAATATCATTACCCAAAATTGTGGGCTTTAAGCCCCATAACTGTTACGCGGGGGATCCGCTGCCCAACACGATTATTATAGCAAGTTTAATGTGAAAGGTCTATTTGATGTCCTAGGAGTTAACCAACACGAGCAAGACATCCTTAACAACATATACAACACATTTTCATTAATAGATATGTATTACAACAAGTGAATGAGTTCAAGTGTTAAACACAAGTTAAAGAAACATGCATTACAAGTGTTCAAGATTAGTCTTACAACAGTTATAATACATGTGTTAAAACGTGCTAGTCTATGAGTAGGCTTTTGAATTAAGTGAAAGTTCCAAGACACATCGTTACACCATACATCGCTAACCCCGTGGGCAGGGCATTCGAGCCACTACTTACTCCTCAAAGAAAATGTTACAGACTCTCATCGCTATGTGGGAGGAGCTAAGGTGAAAAGTGCCTCGCATGTACAAATGAGGGAGTATTTATAGCCAATGGTGAAATTGACCCTTGTGGTTGTTCGACTACCCTCATGATTATTTGACTTCCATGAATTTTCAACTTTGCATGACTCTTCATACAATAAGTGGGTCTCTTGGACTTCCACGTTACATTACATTGATTGACAGTATGGCCCGTAGTAGATATGTGGATGACATGAATCATGACAAGACTCGACATGACAATGCTAGTACATTCATGTTTCTGCTGGTGTGCATGTCGAGCTGTAATGTTGCTGAGTGAGGGATGTCCTCATGGTGTGTCACAGCTTGACCTCCACATGGAAAAGTGTGTGGAGTCTTCGATGGTGTGGGTTATCTTGATGTTTTAGTCACACGTTGCTCCTTGCTTGTATGTTGGTAAGGTTGACAGGTTCGTCTGTTCACGAAAGGTGCATGTTCATCTATCCATCCATGAACACATCTTGCATGTTTTCTCGTCCGTTCATCCATGAACACAAATTTTCATGATCATCTATTCGTGAGTCTCTTTACATGCATCATTCATTCATTTGTTGGTGAACACATCCTTCTGCATGTGCTCCCTTTGTTCATCCCATTTGTCGTCACGCCATGTTTGTTTGTGTACCTATATATGCAGTCACTCATGACGAGATGCCATCAAATCCATAAACCCCCTAGTCTACCATGATGCATGATCATTTTAGATGCAGGTGACCAAGAGAGGAGACAAGATTGTGAGTTGGGATGGCGGCTCTGGGCACTATTGTTGAAAACTGCACAGTAGTCACTGGGTGATAGAGGGGCAATCCGAATCGACAACGACTGTCTGCGGGGTCTGGCCCAGCTGGAGGAAAAAGCTGCGTAGTTTTTGAGAAGAACAGTCCGAGCTACAGGAAGGATGGGTAGGAAAAATTTGCACAATTTCCAGAAGGAGCAAGTATCAAGAGCTTGGAAGCCAAAACTACACAATTCCTGGAGGGAACTGTCAGCTGGTTGCTAGATCACTGGCAGCAAAAACTATGTAGTTCTTGAGGGGAACTGGTAGTGAGCTACCCGGAGCTTGGTAGCGAAAACTATGCAGTTCCTGGAGGGAATTGGTAGTCAGTTGCTGGAGCTTGTCAGAAAAAACTATGCAATTCCTAGACAGAACTGGAAATTGGCTACCGGGAGTTGCTGGTGGGAAAAACTAAGTTGATGCTGGGAGGTTGGCCTAGTGATCACCTCTCCGAATTTTTTGAGCTGAGTGGAATGCTGGAAAGTAGAGGGCTTGCTCATGAAAAATGCACAGTTTTCTTAGTGAGCAGAGTGAGCAAGGTCTACAGCCTCTGTGGAATTTTTGAGGGGAGTCCGTCTTGGGGTGCCTTCCAGGTCAGACTCTCTGGTTTGCCAACATGAAGGTTGATTGATCTGCTTGCAAGTAGCACAACTTGAAATGGTTTGCTTGGTGCTTCTGTGTTGTTCTGGGTGTCATTCGATTGAGTCAATGGTGGGGTGATGGTCCAACAGTTAGAGGGGAATCCAATCATCAGAACTTTAACAAGGTGACTAAGTGTGTGAGCAAGTGGAAGATGCATACATGATCTTGCAAACACACACTTACAAGACTAGACGATGGGATGACTCAAACCATATAGACACACATGCTCAACATGACTGACCAACGGTGCGAGCGACAAGCATGACACTTGTGATTGATCGTTGGTTGATCGTTGGTTGACGGTGTATGTGACTCTGTGTGCGAGTGCGACAGATGTTTACATAGCAAACACAACATGTATGCACGAAGCAAAGACCTTGAGTATGACCAGAACTCAGTCGCAAGCATGAAAATGACATCAAAATGCAAAAGCATGGGTGGAATGACCAAGCAATGTGGGTGCGAAGACTCACACGATCTCACGGAGTGAACTGAGTGCATGTAGTCATCAAGTAAAGTTGTCGAAGGAGGCTCTGAAATTGGATGTAGGACAAAATTTTGGAGGTTGGTTGTAGCCGCTACAGCAAGTTCCTATGGATTATTTTAAGGTTGCATTGGGTCAAGAATCCTTAAGGAGAGTGAAGGTAGAGCCCATCCCTCACTTATATTATTTACTATCATTTTCTTAGGAGAAAACCTATATATAGTACCCACCATAAGGAGGAATTATGGGGAAGTCAACCAAATTAAATACTTGAGCCTAATTGTTGTAGATAATCCAAGAGTTAGGAAATGTCACTATAGAGAATCCAAACAAGTTGGACTTGACAAGCAAGGACAACAACGCAAGAAGGATGTACAAGAAGCATGTAATATACCTAGGATATATTAAAAACAAGTTTATAATATAGTGATTATTATGAAATAAATATTAATCATGGACAATGGACAATAGGCATATTATGTAATCATTAATGTGCAATATGATAGGTTATTCCCTTTGCCAAGGACATGGAATATCATCCACCATGTGTATTTATACATGGATATTGTACTCAATAAATCATGACCTAGTTATATACTCCTACAATAAATAGTCATTATTTAATATGAGTTGCTTTATGCATTCATGGTGTTCTCATGAAGTGAAGTACCAATTTCACTTCAATTGGTATCAGAGTGATTGATCCATTGACCTATGGTCAAAAATTATTTTGCTAGTATAAACTCCATATCTATGGCCCATATTTCAAGGAATTATTGGGTAAATAACCACTCTCATAAATGAACAAGCTAGACCCTGTTTAAAAAGAGAGAGAATAAAGGAAGACGAGAAAAGGTAGAAGAAAAGATAAAAAGTGATGCAAATAATTTCCAAGCATGTGGCCAAAATATTTGATATATATAAAATAAGAAGGTTTCCAAGTATTTTTAAACAAACATAGATCCATCTTAACTCTCGTTCTACCAAGCAACAAGAGGGACCGAATCTCTTAAGATGCAAATCTCTTTTTGAGTGCAAAACTTGAGGAAATGTTTGCACTTCGAGAGATTTGATTCTTTTTGGTGCTTGGTAGATCTAGAGTTGAGATGGATCTATATTGGTGTTTAATAATATTATTTGTCTATATAAATATCACATCTTTATATATAGAAATATTATTTTTCTAATTTTAATAAAACCCTGATCATACATATAATTATGCAGATATGTAAGTCTATTGTGGAATAGGACTTCCAGAGTTTTAATTTAATTATCAGTAATTCTTAAGTGGATGGTAGGGATTTAATCTCCATAGAATATGCTAAAATATTCTTAGTAACATATATAAATCACAGGTTGAGATTTATTTACAAAGTAGTGATGTCTTTTTTTTTTTCCATTTTAATTAAATTCATTAATTAAAAAAATGTCACATGAACAAGTGCCATATGAAATGAGTCAGGGGTTTTTAGGCATGTTTTATTGATAAGTTGTGGTATTTCCCCTTGGTATTGTAACAAAACCTATTTATAGATTAAGAATCTCCATGATACAGTGAGGGTGAATTGTCATGGTTAAGAATCTTGTTAGATGTTTTTCATATATAAAAAATTTATTATTATTATTAATATTAATGATAAAAGAATATATATGTGTGTTTGTGTGTATTATTTTTATCATTTACTAATAATATAATTATTTCAATTCTTACATTTTTTATTTTATTTTAGCAACTTGAGGAGTATGATGATAGTAAGTGTTTGCATACTTATTATTGGATGGATGCCTTATTGATGTTACCAACCATTTAATTTATTAGGTTTCTCAGTTACATTATATGTGTTTGGCATTTTTATTTGATATGTAGATACTGTATTATGTATATGCATATGGCATATGGCATATATTATATATATATCATATACTATATATATATAGTAGTATATATATATATATATATATATTATTCATAGATATATATATATTTATACTATTACTATAATATATATATATATTATTATATATTATATTATATATAATATATATATATATTATGATGATGATGATGATTAATGTCTACCAAGATCGATATGGTCTATTGGACCTTAAGAAAGAAGCAGTTAATTGGGATTATTTAAAATCTTATTTCGATGATCGAAAACGAGGGAAAGAAGCATTCCAAGGAAACTATAGTGTTTTTGATTGAACAAGATGAGGAGGTTGGTATTGGGGAAAATGTTTTGGAAATGAGAGCGGATGTGAGTAAGGGTTAGACAATTTAAGAGAAAGTGCTTTTCATCTTCGACTCTCTTAGTATTGCAAAGGAGGCATATTCTCTTGTCCCAAGGTATCTTGGGAATATACAAACATCCGATTTTACTTTGGAGATCATGAGAATTAGTTATAATACTTGCAATATTCATTCTCTTCTTAGCACTGGTTAAGACATAAAGGTAATTCTGGTTAGCAAGCGTGGGGTTGATAACCTCCTTATAATATCTTAACTTTATTTCCCCCTCTAACTCCTTATCACTCTACAACTTATCCTTAAATTAGAAATTAATGATGTTTTTAATAGTATCCTTATTCTACATGATGATATCCTCCTTTATCTTCCAATGATCGAGCCACAACTTAGCATCCTTATGCTACCCTCGCTTAAGATGATGGTGGTTTTGACTAGAGTTAGAAGTAATTTTTGGGAGTCCCTTGGCTTCCATGTTGTACAAATTCTTCTTATAGATCAAATACCTAAACATAGCCATGCATTAAATGGGGAAAGGCTAGCCTCAATTAAGAGAATAGGGTAGGGAGTATTAGCTTTAATATTGAGGTTGTAGGCAATGAATTTCTTTTGGATAATTTCAATCTTTCTCTATGAGTCTCTAGATAGACTACAACCCCACACATCAAACACATATAAAATAAGAGGGGTGACGAGAGTCTCGAAAAGGAACATTTTTTTACTCCAAACCCAAAGATTAGTTGTTTTACAAATTTTTTCAAGCTCATAATGACCAGGAGCTCAAAATCTGTCAAAATTTCAAAGTGTTAGAATTTTGATAAAATAGCTTCAAATTGAAGAGCTCATTATTCGGAATCTAATGGTGTGAACGACACTCAAATACGAGTTCGTATGAATAAGTTAGAGCAAGAAAAAGTTTAGGTTTGACTTGATGACATGGCAAAGGTCTTATCCAATCAGGAGGCACCAAGTGGTAGCCCACCATTGGCCCTCAAGAATTGCATATCGTAGTGGCAAGGTGAATCAGGTAAGAATTAACCCCTAGATAAAGCTGATTGCGATTAGCGAAATCACATATCATAGGAAAGGATATTGGCCTCGACCCCACCAATTTATGGAGTGCCATGCGATGGGATCGCATATTGCAATCGCGTCAGCGACAAGAATTGGCCTTGACCCCAAATGGGTATGGAGTTGTGATGCAATGAAATCACATATCATGATTGCATCGGCCACAACTTATTGACCCCGATCCAGGCACAGTTAAGTCCTGAATGTGATAACGTCAATTGCGATGAGCTAGAGGTTCCAGATGCAATACTGTATTATGTTACAATTTATTATCTGATGGGTCCCCTTATCGCTAGTTCATAGGCTTCATGCATTAAAGTCTTGTGTAATTTGTATTACCCCTACAAGTCGATTGCGATATCTGACAGACTGCAGGACCGTCACTATAACCGTCATACCTAATCGCAAGTGTGCCACTTGGCCCTTAACTGCGAGATAGGCGAGATTGATGGCAGAACTTCCGATTTTGGTAGAATTGCTAGTTTAGATTGCGAATAATGAATTTAACTGGTAGTAAGTGAGATTTGGAGGAGGAAATTTTGGGGTGACTGGCAGAAGTCATAACTAAGGAAAATTTTGACCAAATTTGATACAAAAAGAGGCTAGATAGCCATTTTTGGGCATTTTGAACTCATTAGAATAGGTTTTAGAGTCAAAGGAGAATTTTTGGATATTGTAAACTGAAGCCTATGGGTCCCCTGATCAACCAGAGTGTTGATTCAGTTTATGGAGGAGTTCCAAGATGGAGATGACGTTGTAGGGGTATTCCAACCTCCATATGTGTTCCTGCAACAACCATTACAACAATTTTGTAGTTGTATTTCTTATTTTCTCTATATTTGTATGGAGAAAGAGACTTTTTTAAGTGCTTCAAGTGGATTGTTGTACTTGTTTATGCTCTTGGAAGTTAGAATATGGGGTCTTGATTTGTGAGCCCTTAGCGTGCTGATTGTTCCATGACTAATTGTAGGTTGTCATATATTTAGAGTGAGAATTCTTTGCAGAAGAATGTTTACTTGAAGGGGAATCAAGCCGCTCTTTTTGTCAACACATTTATGCACTCTTAATCTGAAGAATTTTGAGCATAATGAGAAGGGTTCACGCCTCTAGAGACGATGCAAGGAGATGTAGTCTAGGAGGGGTGAACTCATTTATCAATGGTTGGTGTATTTTTCTTTGATGCATTCTTTCATTTAGTGCTTTGGTTTCATGTTTTAATTTTTTCTTCATGAAACTATCTTAAGAAAAAACACATAAAATTCATGCTTTTACTTGCTATTTTGGAGTGCAACCTTAAGCACATTTTTATATTCTAATGAGGGGAATTAGCATAACATTACTAATCTGCCCCAATTCATATAAGGTTGGTATCAAAGCTTAGGTTTTCTTTGTACAAGGTGGAATTGGCTGATGTTTGCAAGTAAATGTGTTTTGAATCTCATTGAGGAGAAGGTTTTGGAAAGGAGAGCAAGATTGTTTCAATCTCTACCACCAAGTTCTACCTCAAATTGCAGTAGAAGCTTCAAGCAAGCATGTACCAAGGAGGAGAGCCTACAAGAATGTCAGAGGATGTGAAGTCCTTTAGAAAGAATTTCTTAGACATGATAGAAATGGTGAAAGTCCTCTATGAAGAGAGGAATACCAATTTGTAAGGTGAAGGATCTAGACCTCCAAGAGGAAAATGTTATCCAAGGGAAGAAGGTAACAAGAATGGTGATAAACCACCATCTTATCCATAATATTCATGCTTTTCTACAACTAATATGCAAGATCATAGTGTAGAAATTTCTTCAGAGAACGAAGATGGACAATTTTGTACCTTATGTCCACATGATGTGGAAAATGAGGTTCAATCAGCACCCAATTTCGAGGAGCTGAAAGAAGAGGGTTGAAGAGTCCAATAGGACACATTTCAAATCAAAAGGGAATTCAAAATCATCTTTGTATGCCAATCAAAGGATATAGCAAACGGTAAGAATTTACATGCTTCTTCCTTATGTGAAAGTATTGATGTAAATTTATTTGCGACCTTTGAAAAACATAGTAAAAGCATTGGATCCAAACTCTTGACCAAGATGGGTTACAAGGGAAGAGAACATGGCATAAACCAACAAGGCATTAAAAATCCAATTGCAGCCAAGGAAAGGCCTAAATACAAAGGCTTAGGCTATGTCACCAAAGAAGAATGGTCTTCTAGTGATGGTTCCTGGGTCACGTGTTCCTATTTTCATAAGGAAGGACACGAGGAGGCAAGGTGTTGGAGCTTGCACACAGAACTGGTTCCCACGTGGTTTCTCAAACATAAGGAGGATTCAAAGGGGAAAACATATCCAAAGAGAGATGAAAGCACTGAAGAAGAGGGGAAGCATAGTTCTTCCAGCCACGTGAGTTCCTCACGTAGGCAACATAAGCCAAAGGACAACAGATAGAGGTGTAACTATTATGTTCATTCGAGTTATGTTTATTTGACTGCTGTTAATTTGAATTCTATTAAAGAAAATTATTTTCATGATGGAAAGAAA
>APFE031280644.1:0-10341 GCA_000404065.3 Pinus taeda | reverse complement strand
CTATTTAAAAATATTATATTTTTAACGTAATGTCTTTAGTTATCTTTTATCCCAGAATCACATATCTGAAGTCAAGGGCTGAGATTTAATTAAGTCTAAATAATTAAGGGTTATTAAACTATTATGTGCAGACGCCTTTTGAGATTTTATTAACTGCACGCACGCTTTCAATAATTACGCATATCTAGTTATTAACTATAAGTTATGGCTATGCCAGCGCTTGACACTGACGCCGTCAGCTGGAAAACGAGGGCAAGACTACCCGGAAAGTTTTGAGCGATGGAAAATACGGTAATGAAGTCACATGCATGCTCATGGTAGTCATGCAAGAATCCATGTGTTTCGTCTTTATGGAGAAATGCAGAAGATGTACTTAAGAACATTAAATACCGTATAGCATGAGAAATATGAAATATGGCTTGCCCGTGGTCTTTAAGAATTGCCGTCTTATATGGCTTATGATGCAATTTACTTCCAACCTAGTTTTGTTTTTCCGATTACTGGAATCGATTACTTCACACCCATGGGATTCCCGCGCACGCGTGTCAGTCATGATATCCATCTCATTTAAGCTGTAACTAACAACTTATAACGTGATCATTATAGGCTAATGGGCAGTTATACACATGCCGACGTGGCCACTACAGAAAAAAGCTAGAAAAAAAAGAGGCCATAGAATAGAGAACACTGCAGGTGATCCTTTCTAAAAATAAAAAATATACTAAGAAGGAGAAATATACTAAGAAGAAGATCGTTAGCAGGTGAATCTTTCTAAAAATAAGAAATATACTAAGAAGGAGATAGTTAGCAGGTGAATCTTTCTAAAAATAAAAAATACGAACAAGTTTTTAACCACAATAAAATCGAAAAGCTAAAAGCCTAACCGTTTCAAGCGGATTTGCAAAATTTAAGAAATCAGTTTTGTGATATGCAGCTACTTAGATGAGCGCCTGTATTTTGATCTTTGACACGCCGTGGGTCCGCTGTATATTTGATATTTGTGGTAGAGCGGCCGGGCATATGTGGAATAAGAGTGGTTATATGTATGATTGGATGAACAGGCATGAAAATGAGCGGTCAGCAGTGTCGAGGAGATTTTTGGGTTTTCAGATCTGAGTACGTTTTTGTTTAAATTTCTCTTTTCTTGCATCAAGCATGGCCATGCTTACTAAGTGTCTGCTGGTTTTCTCTTCTTCTTTTGTTTTATATTTTGATTTATTTTACTAGCTTCTGATTTTGAGAGGGTTGGATAGAAAGTGTTTGGTTGTTTTCTCTTTTTGTTTTATTTTATATTTTGATTTATTTTACTAGCTTTTGGTTTTGAGAGGGTGGGATAGAAAGTGAAGATAAATATGAAGTAATAATGGAACAGAGGAATGGGTTTATCAGTATTTTGCAGTAAGAATTAAAAATTCGGCATGGTTATCCACGAGGTATTTCCTGTTATATTTGTTTGATACTTAAATTTATGGATAAAAAATAAATTATAGATAATTATATCACAGTTAATGTGTATTTTAGAATGATTTAGTGTTTACTGAGAGTAAAAAAGTAAACCAAAAAGGTAAATATTACATACTAATTATTTCACATGTATACATTCGAGGGCTTGGGAAGACAGAATCCTCTTGTTGAATATACCACCTTCCTGGGATAAGCCTAATTTGTTTTCGTATAAAAAATTATAGATCATCTTGAATTTTGTAAGGAAAACATTGTATTAATATTTCTATATTTTTTTATTCCTTTAATGTCCAAGAGAAACCTGGCTTTGGTGGCCTGGAGATAGCCAATTAGGCTCCTTCAATCAACCTATCCTTGGAGTCATGGAGCAGTGAAATATATTATAGGAAACTATCACTCATGCATTGTAGGGAATAACTTCAGAGTCCTAAAAGTATAGTAACGCTCAATGCATGTAACGTAGGGACTAGCGGGAGAGTAATGTTGAATGGATGGATGGAATGTTGTAGAATTGGGAAGGCCAATGGTGGTGTTGAAAGATCTAGACTTGAATCCAATCAGCTGGTCTAATCCATTTATATTTGAGGCATTTAATAAATAGATTTCACTTTAATCTTAAAATCGCTGGCTCAAATAATTTATTCTATCCATCATCAAAATAATTTTACAGAATCCTAAATACTTTAAGCATCATTTTAGAAATGCTCAACAATTACATATATATGTATTTTTATTTTTAGTCTCAATGTGCAAAAAAATTAATGGCGTTCAATGTTTAATCGTGGAGGCTTTCTGGCAAATGTTCTTGAGAATCGTGGAGGCTTCCTGGCAGATGTTCTCTGTTCGCCTTTGCTGGGTAGGTTGTAAGAAATGAAGTAGGAAGGGATTGGAATCTGGGAGAAAGGTTAGGGTTTATTTGATTTTTTGTTCTTATTTTTACAGTCATTTATAATATCCAGTTTTTAAGTTTTTGATATGGGTAGTGTATTCAAGATTTTTCTGAATTCTTTTTTACTTTATTTTGATGGGGAAATTTTTCTTCATAATTTCAATTCTATTATAATTTTTTTTTTTTTTTTTTTTTTTTTTAACATAATCTTATTATCTATTATCATGCAGGGTTAATAATATATGATATCCAGTGTTTAGGTTTTTGATAAAGGTAGTGTTTAGGTTTTTGATAAAGGTAGTGTATTCCAGATTTTTTTGAATTCTCTTGTCTCAAATAAATTTTTCTTTTCAATTTCAATTCTACTATCATTTTTTTGTATAAATATAATGTTTTTTTTATCTATTATCATCATGTAATGTTAATAATATAACTTTATGTTTTTAAATATGTTTACAAGACCAAGATGGAAAATGTAGATACAACATGTAATTTTTTTTGTTTTTAATTATATTATTATTTGTAAACTCTCAAATATTACATTAATATTTATTTTTAAAGAAAGGGTTTTGTAAACCTTTTGTTCAAGTTCTCAAAGATACTTATGGCCATTGTTATTTCTGAAAAATGCTTATGATTATGGTTATTTTTGAGAAATAATTTTTTTCCCGGTTATGTTTTCTTATTTTATTTTTTTTAAATAATTTATATATATGTTTTTTATTTTATTTTTTAACGAATTTTATATTTTTTTTTCCAAGGAAAAAAACAAACTTTTTTATAAGGAATAAAAAATTACAAGCATATGTAATAACATTCCAACTCTTTCTGAGCGCTTTGAGACCTTTTTCTGTCCGCAAGGTGAGAGAAAACTCATCCCCTTGTAATCTTCGTGTCCAGACAAAAAAGAAAATAAGCACATACATAGCTTACTTCCATCACTGATACGTTGCCTTTACCCAGGCAACCTCTGTCCATAAACAGTTTATAAAAACATATCAAAAATGAAAACATGGGCCTCCTTTTTGACAGGAAAAATGACCCACGGTGCTGTTTTAAACATTGTATTGAAAAAAGGCTATCCCGTAAAAACAAAACCCGCGAGAAGACCAGCAGAGTTTTCTTTAAACGAAAAGCCAAAATAACCAGACAGAGCTAAATAAAAGACCAGCATCCTGAAACACCAGTAGTAAAAATTTAAAAAAGAGGAGTATAGTGCGAAGGGAGATCTGACACACGGATCTGATCTTGCATTTGTTCAGTGATCATCCACGAATCCACAACGAGCTGCACACCTTCTTTAGAAACCCTGTCTGCCTCTGTCCCTGTAAATATGTTCAATGGAAAAGAAATTAAAACGGAGCTTTAAACTTTGTATTTCATCCAGCAGCGGTCTCAGCATATAATTTTGGCACCTATATTTCCCAATGACCCAGTTTATTACATTAAGAGAGTCCCCAAAGATCTGAACCTAGAAGATGCTTTTGCTTAGAAGCCAACATAAGAGGAGTTTTAGGGTGCATAGTTCAGCAAAGTTGTTTGTGGCAGGTCCTAAACCCACTGCAACTTTGAGAGAGTGAGAAGGATTGATATGGATGACAATCCCAGCACCTCCAGAGTTGTTTTGGGCTGACCCATCAAAATACGCCCAAGGAATGCCTTCCCTGATTTGTTCTTCTTTTTTGTGACCTGATTTCTGAGATGCTTCAGGTTTCGGGATGCTGGATAGGATAGCTAAACTCTGCAAAGCAATCGCCTCTGATGGAGTACGTTGATCTCTGAAAATACTTCTGTTTCTAGCAATCCATATACCCCAGCAGATGATGGGAGGAAGGTTTCTTAAGTTTTTCTCAGGATAATGGTTCCACCAATATTCCCATACTGCCAAAAAAGACTCCCCCTCCCATCTGAAGCTTTTCCCAAATAGCTTTTGCACTTCTTGCCAGACTTTCCTTGCAAATGGGAAGACGACGAACAAGTGATGAATAGATTCAGAGTCAGAGAAGCATAGGGGGCATCTACCTGGACCTTGTTTGAATCTGGCTTGAAGGATGTCCCAGGTAGGAATTTTCTGCTTTAATACACACCAAATAAATAATTTTGATTTCTTAGGGCATTTTAATTTTAGCAGGGACTTAACCCACCAATCTGGCAAGGCCCATCCTTCCTTCTTTATTAGGAAAGAGTACCCCATCTTTGGGGAGTAAACACCAGTTTCAGCATGAGCCCACACCAATTAATCCGGACTATCCTGGATTCTGACATTTGACCTCTTTAACTCCTGAAGAAAACCCTCCCATTCGACTCCCCACCTGAGGTCAATTCCTAACTCTTCTACTGATTTCCAAGCTTGGCCCCAGATGGTAGACCGACCTAGATTTGTATTAACGAATTTATATATTACGTCATGGAATGTAAAAATAACTTTGAAATAATAATAATTTTTTAAATAAATTGATATTAGTTGTTAAATTAATATGTATTTGAACAATCAATGTTTATAACTAATGCTAATAAAGGTTTATGGTATTGAATTGTTTTTTTATGGTATGGAATTGTTGAAGTTTACTGTTTGTTAATTTTTTTAAGTAAAATTAAATTTTCATGAATATCTTTAATCATCATATTTTAAAATTATAAATAGGATGACATTATCACCAAATAATTATAACCATAGATTTCTTTGTAAGGATCACCCTTTAATATACAATTAAAAAATCATATTTTTATAGTTCTTTTTAATTAATATTTCAACTATACAAATAATTATAACATCACAAATGATTATGGCTATGATTCTTTTTAAGCACAATAATTTCATACACATTTACAAAATATATCACAAAGCTCTTATAATAAAATACAAAAGAAATAAACATACCATTTAAAAATTAATTTATAATTAGTTACAAGTAGAATTTAAATGTTTGTATTTTTTATTTTATTTTTTATGTTATGCAATGTGTTTGTTGTAAGAAATTTGTTTGTTTGTTTGTGTGTATATAGTGATTTTACACATACATAACTTCACAATTTAAATGAGTTTAATATCCTATATTATCTTGTTTATATTAAAATTATTGTCTAATTTAATGATGTTTTATTTGTTTTTGCAAATATTATTAATTTAATAAGTGATTTTAAATTTGTTGTTAATGTATTTTTATAATATTTAATTATTGGATATTATAATTTGGTTAAAACAATAATATAACTTATTTTTAATGAATATTTTTAATCTATTATAACATTATAAATACCTATGATTTTTTTGTAGACATCACTATTGAATATATATATCTCTATAAACTATGATTTTCTTTTTAAGCACTCTTGTGGAATGTATATTTTAGTATCACAATTTGTCATACTTACATTAAAGAAATATATATTTCAACAATAAAAATAATTATAACATCACAACATACTATATCATAAAAAAATTTGCAAGAACAATTATTCAATATATTTAAAGAATATATTACAAAACTCTCATCATAAATAAAAAGAAATATATGACAAAGAAATTAATTAGTCAACCTGATATTTTATGCCACCATTTTAAATATGTTTCGCAATTAATTATGCGTTTTATAAAGATTTTATACAATATCTCAAAAATTACACATAAAATAAGTTGAATAAGTAAAATGTTTTATAATATTTAAAAGCTATATTATAAATCTCTTGCCACAAACTGAAAGAAATATATGTTTTAGATAATATTTTTTCCACTTCATGTTTTACAATAAAGTTTTAGATATTTTTTTTCAATTATTACTATGTGTTTTTATAATGACTTTATACAATATCATCTACAAAAATTACACATCAAATAAATTGAATAACTAAGTTGTACGAGCTTAAATTTATTGTATATAAACTTTTTTATTCTAAAATTGATGTTTAGTTTAATAAAAATTAATCTTATTGCAAATATTATTAATCTGATAAGTGCTTTTAAATTTATTTTTAATGTATGAGCTAATTGATATTTTTTAATATAGAATTGTTGGAATTTGATTGGTTTAAACAAAATAATTTAAAATTATTATGTTTATGAATATTTTTAATCAACATATGATGAATGACTATCAAATATTTTGTAAGAATTATTATTGAATGTATATTTGAAAGTTATAAATTTTAGCAATTTTTTTAAATTTATATAAATCAAGAATACAAATTACTATAATAAATGAATGTGATCATAATTTTTTTTTCCATAACAAATTTTTTTCAATATATTTAAGATAATATCACAAAACTCTCATCAGAAAATTCGAAGAAATCTATGTTTTAGAAGTTAGCTAGTCAAATCGATATTTTATGATAGAATTTTAAATATTTGTATTTTTATATTTTATTGTATTTGTACCATGACTTTACACAATACCATATGAAAAAATTAGACTTCAAGTAAATTGAATATTATAATTTTAACCCTTGTAGATTTAATAATATAGAAAAAAAAAATATTTTTTTGTAAATATTATCAATCAAGATATATTTCAAAGATATCAAGTTGAATCTTTCTTTTATTTTAGGTTTATGTTAAATTTAATAATATTAGTTTTTGGAATGATATGTTACTATTTGTAGTATATTTGTAGTATATAAGTAGAGTTTCTTATCGATATTTTAATTTATATCTATGATTTTTAACGAGTGCTATCAAACAATATACATTTTCAAAATATAAATAAATATGACACAATCATACCCATTTAAATATATATCACAAATAACTATAGGGTTATGGCTTAGGATTTAGGGTTTAAAATGTTATAAAATTCATAGGGTTTACGGTTTATGTTTTAGGGTTTATAACACTTTAGTAAATCATTTTAATAAACACTTATAAAAATTTGCAAAAAACTTGTTAAAATGTTATAAAATTCCTAGCGTTTAGGGGTTAAGGTTTATAACAATTTAGTTTAGTGTTTAGGGTTTAGGGTCTATGGTTTAGGGCTTGGGCTTTAGGGTTTAGCTTTTAAGGCTTAATAATGTTATAAAATGTTTAGGGTTTAGGATTTTGGGTTTAGGGTTTAGTGTTTATAACACTTTAGTAAATGATTTTAATACACACTTAAAGTAAAGTTACAAAATGCTTGTTTAAATGTTATAAAATGCTTGGGGTTGAGGGTTAAGGGTTTAGGGTATATGGTTTAATATTTTAGAAAATGCTTAGTGTTTAGTGTTTTGGGTTTATAACACTTTAATAATTATTTTATTAAACAGGTAAAAAAAAGTACAAAACACTTCTAAAAATGTTATAAAATGCTTAAGGTTTAGGGTTTAGGGTTTAAAATGTTATAAAATGGTTACAGTTCAAGGTTTCAAGTTTATAACACTATAGAAAATGATTTCAATAAACAATTAAAAAACTTGCTAAACACTTTTTAAAATCCTATAAAATGTTTAGGGTGTAGGGTTTAGGGTTTTGGTTTTAGGATTTAGGATTTTAAATTTTATAAAATTGTTAGGGTTTAGGGTTTAGGGTTTATAAGACTTTAGTAAATTCTTTTAATAAAAATTTTAAAAAATGTTTCAAAACAATTTTTAAAATGTTATAAAATGATTAAGGTTTAGGGTTTATGGTTTAAGGTTTACAACGCTTTAGTAAATCCTTTTAATAGAGGCTTAAAAAAATTACAAAATGCTTGTTTAAATGTTATAAAATTTTTAAGGTTTAGGATTTAGGTTTTTGGGTTTATGGTTTATAACACTTTAGTAAATTAGTTTAATAAACACTTAAAGAAATGTTACAAACTCTAATTAAAATGTTATTAAATGTTTTGGCTTTAGGGTTTAGGGAATAAAATTTTATAAAATCTATAGGGTTTATAAAATGCTTATGGTTGGGGGATTACGGTTTAGGTTTTGTAACACTTTAGTAAATTCTTTTAATAAATAGTTAAAAAAAGTTACAAAGCACTAGTTAAAATGTTAGAAAATGGTTAAGGTTTATGATTTAAGGTTTAGGTTTTCAAATATTATAAAGTGCTTAGGGCTTAGGGTTTATGAAAACTATAGTAAATACTTTAGTGTTAGACAAATTCTCTTTAAGATGTTATAAAATGCTTAGTGTATAGGGTTTAGGGTTTAAAGTTTAAAATGTTATAAAATGATTAGGGTTTAGGGTTTTTAAAACTTTAGTAAATGATTTTAATAGCCACTTTGATATGTTAGAAAACACTTGTTAAAATGTTATAAATCCTTAGAGTTTAGGGTTCAGAGTTTAAAAAGTTATAAAATGCTTAGGTTTTATTGTTTATAACACTTTAGTGAATGCTTTTAATAAACACTTAAAAAAAGTTACAAAATTCTTTTGAAAATGTTATAAGTTGCCTCTGGTTGATGGTCTAGGGTTTAAAATGTTATAAAATGCATAGGGTTTAACGTTTAGGGTTTATAAGACTTTAATAACTAGTTTTAATAAACATTAAAATAAAGTTACAAAACCTTTGTTAAAATGTTATAAAATGATTAGGGTTTAGTGTTTAGGGCATAGGGTTTAGAGTTTAGCATGTAGGGTTTAGAGTTTAGGGTTTATAACAATTTAGTAAATTCTTTTAAGGTTTAGGGTTTTAGATTGAGGGTTTTGGGATTAGGTTTATAGGTTAGGGTTTATAATTCTTGAGAATCTTTTTAATAAACACTTAAAGAAAAGAAAGATCAAATTTTTGTTAAAATGTAAAAAATTCTTAGTGTTTAGTGTTTAGGGTTTATGGTCTAAAATTTTATAAGATGCTTAGGATTTAGGGTTTAGGTTTTAAGGTTTATATTTTATAATAATCTAGTAACTAATTTTAATAAGCAATTAAAAAAATGTTATCAAACACTTGTTAGAATGTTATAAATTTCGTAGGGTTTAGGGTTTGAAATGTTTCAAAATGCTTAGGGTTTAGGGTTTATAGCACTTTAGTAAATTCTTTTAGTAAATGTTATAGCTCTGATACCACTTGTTATAGATCTAACCTGGAAATATTATAGATCTAATATGAAAATATAAGATAATGCAAATAAACCCAGAAATAATATGAAATGACTCTTTATTGATCAAAACCCTTAAGGTAGGGCAACACCATACATTCACTCCTTAATAGATCTCCAAAATTTCTGCAAAAAGAGTTGATTTTAAATCAGTGATATCTCCCTCATCCAGACTCCGATTTAACTGATTTTTTTTTGAAATTGGGTATTTTTTCGTAAAGAATCCAGATCTGCAATTAGTTTCTACAGATTTTGCACCAGGACGTCTAGATCTATGCCGCAAACTTGCTGCCCCGAAAAATTGTCTACAACCCCACTGATTTTTAAATCAGAAATATCGCCTTCATCCGGACTCCGATTCGACCGATTGTTTTTTTTTGAAATCTGGTATTTTGTCACATAGAATCTAGATCTGCAATTATATTTTTCAGATCTTGCACCAAAATGTACAAATCTGATCTGAAAACTCATCACCCCCAAAATCCTGCAAAAAATAATTAAAAAAAATTCTCCACTGTTTTGCCTAAGAAAGTGCTCTGATACCACTTGTTATAGCTCTGATACCACTTTTAATAGATCTAACCCAGAAATATTATAGATCTGATATGAAAATATAAGATAATGCAAACAAACCTAGAAATAATATGAAATGACTCTTTATTGATCAAAACCCTTAATGTAGGGCAACACCATACGTTCACTCCTTAAGGAAAGAGAACACTCCACAAGCCATATACATGTTCATACAATATTCCTTGACTTCTTCCTTGACTTGGAGTCTCTAGCTTCTATATAGGCCTCATACATACAATACCATGGATCATTACCATGGTTCTCTCATACCATCGAACTAATACCATGGGCCCCTTACATTATTACTAACTACTTGTGGTCCCTTACATGATATAGGTTAACCACCTTATTTATTACTATGGCCCATCCCATTATTACATTATTACCTTGGGTACCTCCCTCGGTACCCCATATTAACC
>APFE031280638.1:22029-92225 GCA_000404065.3 Pinus taeda | reverse complement strand
CCAACAACAGCCACAATATAGAATAAAGCAGAGAGATCAGTGAGCCCAAGAGCATACAGCACAGCAGCCATTACATCCACCTTTGCAGCAAAATTTTGTGCATGGACTTGAGTCAGATGAGGACATGAATGTAATAGGTGAGGAAAACCACTTCTTTACTCTGGATGATTTGCCTATTTATATTACCGAGGATGAGGAGTATGCAGAAAGTCCGGCTGTACACAAAGATGTAGATTTCATTCTAGCCAATGACACCATTTTGGAGGAAGAATCTAATGAGTACCAAAAAGGCTATATGAATGCTCTGTCCACCCATCAGTAGTGGTATTCACTTAGAAGCAGAGACGTGGCAGTTAAACCAATTCAGAAGAGGAAGGACGTTGAGGCATCAAAGAATGATTCATCAATTGCACAAAGGAAAGGAAAGGAGGTGGTTGATCCAGATAGCAGCAAATCACCATCAACAGAAAAATCAAATCAACCAATTGCATAAAAAGAAAAGGAAAGGAAAGAAATCCCAGTCAAAAAGGTAGAAAAGATTCACACTTTTAATTTAGAGAACGAAATTTCTAAATTGAAGGTATCCATTCCCTTGACTAAAATAATGAGGAACAACAGTTATAGAAGTCAAGTCTCCAAAATTTTGAATTTTGACCCAATGTATGACATGGTGATTGTCGAAGATGATCAAATCGAAATGATTTTTGGGCCGGCATTGAATGGTGATTCTCCTAATAGTGATGTGCCACCTTTTTATATCAGTTTAAGATTGCATGATTTTGTGTTACATAATTCCATGTTAGATTTCGGAGCCTCTCACAATCTCATGCCCACGGCTATCATGGATAAGGTGGGTCTGGACATCACCCAACAATACCATGATCTCTATTCATTTGATTCCAACAGAGTAAGATGTATCGGGCTCATCAAAGACTTGGTTTTGAGTCTAGATCAACTCCCAATGAAGAATGTTTTGATGGATATTTTTGTAGCAAATATTCCTCCCAGGTTTGGCATGCTTCTTTCCAGGTCTTGGTTAGAAAAATTGAAAGGGACACTGCAGCTAGATTTCTCCTATGCAACAATTCTGGTGTTTGGCCAAATGAGGAAATTGTATCAGGAACAAAAAATGAAATACATGATTACAACCAAGGAGAAACCAATAAATCATCAGATTAATTATGTACATACAGATTTAGAGACCTTTTGTTTTGTATTCTGATAGTTTCAATGATATCGATAGTCACTTAGTAGAAGTAGATGATATGCTAGAAATAACAGAAAATTTCAGAAGAGTTTTAAAGAGAGAAGGACAAGAACAGTAGAACACCATTGAGTGCTCAGCTGAAAGTAATGGACAACAAGCAAAAAAAGCACAACAAATAGATTTTCAGCACTTACAAGAAGAGGAAGAAGGTTTGTGGACCATGGATTTCGATGGAGCAGTGCAAAATGATGGCGCTGGAATTGGGATTTGGGTACGTAGTCCTTTCTCCTCCCCGAACAAAGTGCCTAGTAACGTGCGGGTATGCTCTTACAAGTTGGCTTTAAATTGTTCAAAAAATGAAGTTGAGTATGAAGCTTTGATTGCTGTCCTAAAAATTCTAAGAATGTTGAATGCTAAGAGGATTGCAGTATATGGCGACTCTGAATTGGTGATTAAGCAGGTCAGAGGCAAATATCAAGCAAAGCATCCTCGGATGCGGGCTTACCGTAATGTAGTTCCAGACATCCTAAAATTATTTTCAGAATATACGTTGACATGTGTGCCTCATATACAAAATAGCGTTGCCGATGCTCTTGCTAAGGCAGCAAGTAGTTTGAAGATCCCAATGAACTCCAGTAATAAATTCGAAATCCATGTCAAGCACCGTCCGACCATCCCGGACAATCAGAGATATTGGCAAGTTTTCCAGATGATGAGGAGATTGATGATTTTCTGCAAAACAAAGGTAAGTTCAAAGGAACCTCAATTGATGTAGAAAATGACGATGGTAAAGATAATGGTAAAGATGATGTGCAGATGAATGAAATGGACGTGTTGCAGCTAAAGAATAATGTTATTCCTAAAGGTTTGATACCTTTAGAAGAACTCTTTGATCAAGATGACATAGCCTGCAATCCAACATTGCAGCCAACATAAAAGGGTGTGGAAGAGGTCAATGTCGAAACAACTGCTAATCCTAAAATGGTAAAACTATCTAAAGCATTTCCACCAAAAATAAAGGACAAATATATCAGTTTGTTGTCTTCATTTGCCGATGTGCTTTCTTGGGACTATTCCGACTTAAATAAATATGATACCAATATAATTGAGCACACTATACCCATTAAGCCCAATCAGAAACCTTTCAGACAGAAGTTGAGAAGGCTAAATCCAAAGTTGTTGCCATCAATTGAAAAGGAGATAAACAGGTTGTACAAATCAGGGATCATTGTTCCCATCAGATTTTCAGATTAGATCTCTAATTTGGTGCCGGTATGAAAGAATACAAGTGAGATTTGCTTGTGCATTGATTTTAGAAATCTCAATAAAGTTTCGTTGAAAGATAACTATCCACTACCCAAAATGGACCATATACTTCAGCGAGTAGTGGGAGCATCTCATATGTCACTACTTGATGGTTATTCTGGATATAACCAAGTTTTTATCCACAAAGATGACCGAGACAAGACAACATTCACCACTCCATGGGGAACTTTTCATTACGCTAAAATTCCTTTCGGTTTGAAGAACGTAGGTGCCACATTTCAGCGTGCAATGGACTTGGCTTTCGAAAATGAGAAGGATGTCTTTTTGGTTGTGTACCTAGATGATTTGATGGTGTTTTCCAAATCTAATGAAGAGCACATGTACCATCTAAAAACTGTCTTTCAAAAGTGCAGAAAATATGGCCTATCACTGAATCCGAAAAAGAGCTTGTTCGCCATGGAGGAAGGCAAACTACTTGGGCACATTATCTCAAAAGATGGCATTCGTATTGACCCAAAACGCGTACAAGCGATTTAGCAAATCGATCTGCCCCGAAATAAGAAAGAGATTCAATCTTTCAATGGTAAAATGAATTTTCTACGCCGCTTTGTACCTAATCTTGTGGAACACCTAAGAGAGATTACAAACATGCTTAAGAAGGACAACCAAGTGAAATGGACGGAGGAGGCTGTAAAATCTTTCAATTTAGTCAAATTGGCTCTTTCTTCAACTCCAGTTCTAGTGAGCCGGGACTACACTCAGGATTTCATATTATTTTCATTCGCTTCGGAGCATACTATGGCAGCTGTGTTATTGCAGAAAAGAGATGATCACGAAAGACCAATTGCTTTCTTCAGTAGAGCTATAAGAGATGCAACCTTAAAATACAAAATCATTGAGAAGCAAGCCCTTGCACTTGTGAAAGCATTGAAAGATTTTTGGGTATATATTCTGCATTCTCATATTTTGGCTTATGTTCCTAACACTGTTGTCAAAGATGTTTTAGTGCAGACAGATCCGGAAGGAAAACGAGGCAAGTGGATTGTAGCTTTGTTGGAATATGATGTGGAAATAAAGCCCACAAAGATTATTAAAGGATAGGGATTGTCAAAGTTAATGGCCGAGTCAAACTTGCACGCTTTAGACATAAATTTGATCGCTGCTATGTCTGATGAGAATTAGAAAGGATCGTCAATTCAAATATCTAAAATGTTTGCACTTTCTCCGTGGTATTCAGATATCATATATGTGCTTAAAAATTTGTCACCACTGCCTGACATGACTAGAAACAAAGCTAGAACACTCAAATTGAAGGTTGCAAGTTTTGCATTCTAAATTCTGCACTTTATTGGAAAGATCCCGGTGGCGTTCTGTTAAATTGTTTGGTGGAAAAAGAAGAAAAGAAGGTCATGGAGGATTGCCACGAGGGAGACTGTGGTGGTCACCTTTTTTGGAAATAAACAACAAATAAAGTCCTGAGAGTGGGATACTATTGGCCAACATTGTTTGCTGATGTATACAAGATGGTAAAGAGCTGTCATAAGTGTCAGATTTTCGAAGGAAGGCAAAAGTTACAGCCTTTGCCACTTAAGCCCATTGAAGTGAGTGCCCCTTTTTAGCAATGGGGGTTGGATTTCATTGGTGAAATTCATCCCACTTCTTTCGGTCAGCATAGATGGATCCTCATAGTGACAGATTATTTCACGAAATGGATCGAAGCAATTCCCACCAGACAAGCTACAGATGCGGTAATTATTTCATTCCTTGAAAATAACATCTTGTCTCGCTTTGGTTGCCCGAATAAGTTAATCACTGATAATGCAGGAGCTTTCAAATAAAAAAGGATGGTAGAGTTTTTTCATAAATATCACATCATTTTGGGTCACTCAACTTCCTATCATCAGCAACGCAATGGATTGGTGGAATCTTCTAATAAATCATTGGTCAACATCATCAAGAAGCTGTTGGAAATAAACAAGAAGTGTTGGCATAAGAGGTTGGTCAATGCACTTTGGGCAGATCGGGTCATTCAGAAGAAATCCATTGGTACGTCCCCGTTTGAGCTTGTTTATGGAGTTGATACAGTGTTTCCCACCTCTCTCGCAGCCCCGGTAGTCAAACTTCTTCAGGAGGCCAACAGTGAAGATGATCCTATGCAGAGAAGGTTGAATCAAATGGTCCACTTGCAGCAGACCAGAGAAGAAGTCTTCCAGAACACATCCAAGTTGCAGGAGAAGATTAAGAAAATTTATGACAGAAAATCAAAGGCGGACAAATTTTAGTTGGATGATGTGGTGGTGAAGTGGGATGCAAGGAATGAGGAAAAGGGTAAGCATGGTAAGTTCGAGAATCTCTGGAAAGGTCCCTTCAAGATTGCAGCATATCGGGGTCAGAATGCCTTTCTTCTGAAGGAAATGAGCGGAGAAGATTGTCCAGGAGGGCCGATCAATGGTCGGCTGCTCAAATGGTACCATTTCTGAGATATTGACGCTGCTTCCAATGTCACTGTAAATACCATTTTATTTCAGTTTGGTTAGAGTTTGTCAAGTTAGTCTTTAAGTCATTTAAATATCAAATTTGAGTCAATTTTTTGGTCATTTTAGTTTCATAAATGAGTCAGAGTCTTGTGTTGTTTGTCGAAATAATGACTCCATAGCCCAATGGATGAAGGCACTGTCTAGCTCTTCCAGAGATCTACTGTTCTTGGCACCTCCAAGGAGCTACCATCCCCCATCGGAGCCAATGTTAGAGTTGGTCTTGTCAGTCCTCCATCAGAGATCATAACTCTTTCTGCATTTCATTTTTAGGTGTCTCGTTCCATCCACTCAGCTGCATTCCGCTAGGGGGCATGCCATAATCTGACAGAAAGGTCTTGTCAGCCATTTCCCCTCATGTCTGGCACCTGCTGGCTTAGGTATTTTCATCAATGTTCACTAAAGTCCATGACAGTCAATGTTTGATCTTTTAATGGACAAGAGTCATTTTCAGTCGTTAGGTCTAGGGATCAGATAAATTGGTCTTCAAACATGTCCAATAAAGCCATGCAGGCCAGAGGGAGACCCTTACAAAGTTGTGATTTAAATATTTTCATCGTCATGTTGACATATTACGATTGTTCTTCAAAACTCTGTTTTGAAGAAAAGTCAAACGGTGTGTCATTTGTGATAATTTAAAAAAAAAAAAGTTTCCATTTGATCTCTTCAGGCGTAGTCATGGTTTCCTTGGCCAAATGCCATGTCAACAACCCTTGCAAAAAAGAGCCAAAAATTTCATCATTTTAGCTAAAAATTCAAAGGGAAAAGTGAAATACAGTGTTGCATTAAATCAGGGAAAAAGTGCCAAAACAAAACATTAGCAAAGTGGGTTTTGAAGAAACAAAAATCAAACCCATGACTTCAAATGCCTTTATATAGAGTTTCCACAAGGAACAATGTCATTTTGCACACCAAGGATAGAGAGAAAGCATTTCAAGGTGATTGAGAGAGCAAGCTCGCCTTTTGAGTGAGGTTGGAGGTGTTTTCACAAGGCGCAACGCACAGAGGGAGCGCAGCGCACTGGGCGCTACCATGCAGTGTTAAATTAACACGGGCGTAGTGCACACAAGGACGCGGCGCACAGGCAGAGGGGTGCGGCGCACACCCACAAAAGCCTGGTTTTGTTCCAAATTTGCAACAAATCGCTTTGAATCCCTTCCAATTGACAGGTAGGGTCGACATCTCGGTTGCTCATATGTTTTTGTGAACATGATGGTAGTTTATGGCCGTGTATAGTCGCAATAAACGCGCCTATACCCTACCACTTGAAATCATCAAAGCCATTGCTCTTAGGGTTGCAAATTTGTTGTGTTGATACCAAGGTTCATCCCCCCTTTCACCTTTCATTTTTTCCCTTCTTTCCATTGTTCCCTTCCCCCCTATTCCATTTTTCCCATCTTTCCCTACCCTAAAACATTACTCAACTCCTATTCCCTATCCCCTCCACTCATTTGTCAATATAAAACCCCAAAATCCTATCTTTTAAAATCCCCAAACCCTCCTATCCTACATGTCCCTAAACAAAATTTCTCCCCATAACCCCTAATCCCATCATATTATTCCCCTTCCTAACAGTCCCTTTTGCATTGTTCCCCTTGGTGGCAGAGTTCATAACAACACATAGTTTCATACATCATCAAAGGGCAGTCCAAGCACAGTCCATATACAACAATCATGGCATCTGAGCATTCATTGGAGTATGAAATGGAAACTGAAAGTGATTCATCCTCGGAAGAACAGGCTCCCCGGAGACATCATAAAAGTGGCAAACATGTTAGGGATGAGCCAACCACCCTCACATAAATGCAGGCCTGCCCTATTGTTATGTCATGTTTCCAACATCTGCCATGTTTGGAGTTTTGTCAAAATGTGGCTAGTGTTCGAGTTCATCATGAGTTGACCCGTCTTTTTGTGCTTCACTTACATGGAGATCACTCTATCTTGGCCAGTGTCACCTTCACACTGACACCTGAAACTGTCTCATTAGCAACCGACATACTGAACGTTGGAGAACCATGGCACAAGAAACAAAAGGTTGATCGGTAGCATTATGAGCCATACATTAAGGCCAGTTTCTTTAGGCAGCTCAAAAGAGTCTTTCCATTCCGATATTTGAAAGATGAATATGCTCCACTCATGAAGTTGATCATGAAATATTTCAGCTATGAGGGGATGTTCTCTCGTTTATATGCCTTTAACATCAGGTTGCTCATGCACTTTACCAGGGTACGGATGATGAACATCCCATATTTCATTTGTAGGAACATAGAGAGGATGAACACCTTCATGCAGCACAAAACCCCTCAGCAGCAACTTAAACAGTGTTTATCACTTTGCTCTTATTAAGATTTTGGTGGTTCATCAGCTGGGATTGCAGGGCATTACTTGGGATGATTTCATCTCCCGTGACCTCTTCAGCACTTCACAGGTATTATCAGAGGTTGAACATGAGATAGGTAGTCCTTCTCATCAGTATGAGCTCCATGAGACCACTACTATGCCAGTATGCATCACCTATTAGAGAGGCAGTAGACATTTGTTTGCAGCTGCAAAGCGAGTGTTATCTCCACCCGGGGTGGAAGGGGCCTCGCTTCCGACATCGAAAACATAGGTACAGGACAAGGGAAAGAGGCCCATGCATGATGAGGGGCAGCAGGTGAACAAGAGGCCGACTTCATCCTCATTCATGATGATGATACAGATATGGAGAGTGCCAAACTTAGGAGGACCATCCAGGAGCAGCAAACAGAGATCCAAGCCTTGTCTCTCAATTTGGAGAGGGCTAAGTGGATTATTAGGTATTTGGAGCAGAGGAACAAACAACTCAAAGACCAACATGAGATCATCGAGCTGCAAAACATCCGCGAGAATCGCCAAGCTACCCAACATAGGAGGATTGAGCTCACTCCATTAGAGCAAGAGATTAACAATGACCGAGAGTCTTGGCTTCAGCGTATCAACATCCACCTTGAGAGACTGTTAAAGAAGGCCGACAAGGACAAAACCATATTGAGGCAGATGGTTTATCACTATAGGGCACGGAACATGAGTTCAAAGGCTCCGATAAGGAGTTTAAAGGCGAAATTGAGGAAAGTGACAAAAAGACAAAAGAGGCAAAAAGAGCAAGATCATCTCTGAATCTTGGCTGAAGCCTCTGTGGCCCAACATAGCACTTCATAGGGGATCTCCAGCCCAAATTTCAAAAAAATTGGGTCAATTTTGGTCATTTGAAAAGTTTTTGTGCACAAAACAGGGTTTTTCTCCTAGTGGTGTGGCGCTTATCATAGGAAGCTCCAAATCAAGAAAGGTTTGCATTTTTGGATTTAGCATGAAAAATCATGACTGTTGGTGCATGTCCAAGAAGTTTGGGCAAGTTTTGAGTCCCCAGGAGGTCAAAAACACTCAAAAAATGACCTCTCTGCCCCTATTTTGACACACAAGAAGCAGTCTTGGGAGATTGAAGTTTTGGAGGGGCAAATGAGCACCAAATTCAGAAATTCCACTTGGATTGGAAAGTAGACAGGCAGGGATTTCTAACAAGCACACTTGGGCACAATTTGGACTTCAGAAGGTACCTCAAAATCACCTCCAAAGTGGCATGACGCATATAGTTTTGGGCGCGGCACACAGAGACCCAAAGGCCAAAATCACTTCCGCTCCGCGACATTTTGATTGATGACTTTCTCCAAGTTTGCCCACTCATTTACACTAAATTTTTCTCGGCACCTAAGGCAAAGTTTAAAAAGTATTTTCACTAAAGGTTGGCTTCTATCCAAGTGGCAAAGGAAGGCGAGTAGTCACCAAAGCAATTTGTCATTTTTGTAACGCTGCACCTGTCACTAATGGTTGGCTTTCCATTTCCAGTTTGTAATGATTTGAAAAACTCCCCAACTTTGGGTCGTTCCATTTCCCAATGGAAAAGTCTATTTATTGTATGTAAAACCATTTGCAAAGGGTTGGTTGTAATTTCTAGGAGACTGTGGGAGAGAAACTCAGTTCTTCATTGTATATTTTGACAGAGAATTAATGAAAGGAAGCGACTCTGTTTCATGAGATTCATGTGGTGTGAGTGTCGCAAATGTGTTCTCTTTATGTTTTATATGTATTTCGTTATGTTTCACAGTTCATTCATATTCATTTCCAGTGAAATTTTCTAAGTAAGATAAGGTAAAATTCATGTTTATTGCTCTGCCTGTGGGAAAGTTTCACGTTATGTGTTCTTCTTCTGTTGAAAAGGATTCATGTGTTTATGCCCTTTTCACCCTCCTAAACAATCTTTCCATTCTACATTATTTCAAATTTAATTGCTAGACTTTCCGCCTGTCTTGCCTCACGAAGTAATCTGTGCCTTTGTGTTAAATTCTCTGCTCATACTGTTCGTTGGTCTTATATATCCCAGAAACTCAGTCATTTATAAAAAATTTCTTCTTGTTTCCATATTTATTTACCTAGTCTAAAATCAACATTCACTGTAAGTCACCTCAGACCATATCATTTATTTATTCACTGAGTGTGACACAGAGAGAGCCCTCTCCTGTTCTAGTAGGGCTAGCTACTAGACTGAGCGTGGTTTGTGGTTACCCTGAATTCTGCCTTCCTTTAGCCTAAGGCAGATTTAGGTGCTAATAGTACCATAGGTTGCATGGGGGTAGGAATGCCCGCAATGGGTAGATATGTGCTAGAAACATTTCCCCCATTTTGTAATGGAGGGGGAGATGAACTAAGAAATGGATTCTAGCTGAAAGGGTTGTTGAAGTTTGTCGAACTAGTAACACTTGATGGGGTGAGGGTTGAGGGACTAGGAGCTGACACAAAAGAAGTTTGGGCAGTGGAGGTAATAAATTACTGAGCACCACCCAAAGTGGCTGTAGCTGGGGTTCCTGGATTAACCATAGGTTGAATAGTGGGATAACCAATAATAGGTGTGGAAATTGGTGTATTTGGGTCTAGTGGTTGACCGGGTAGAGGTGAAGCAAAGGTGTACACAAAGGAACAATATTCACTAGCCGTCATTGGGACTTTTAAATGGGAAACTGAAGAAGACACAAAAGGAAAAGGAGCGACATGAATCAATATGATCCTAAGAGGGCTAGTGAGGGGACGATTATAATGAAGTACAAAGTCTTCAGTGAAGGGATCCTATGGTAGAAGAGACTCTGGGCTAGTAAGGTGCAATTTGGTGTTTGAAACTGGAGACGGACTCTCTTAAACATAGGGGGAATTTGGTTCACTTGTATATTCCACCATAGTGAGTGGAGGAATGCCTTGCAGGCGTCTAGAGCGACGAAGTCCTATAGTAGCCACGGTGAATGAAATATGTTTCACATAAATATTATTAAATGGTATATATATAGTCTCAATAACAAACAATAGACTCCTGAAAATAAAGAGACTCTAAGATATTAGCAAGCAGTCAAACTTTTTCCGATAGTCACAACTAGTTGGTGATGAAATCCAATTTTGAAGGAATATAAGAAGAAGCTAGTTTGGATAGAGACAATTATGATTACTCCTGAGCTTCACCCAATATTCAATGTGAAGGGGCCAAGCACTCTCGTGGAGACAAGTACCCTCCCAACAAACCAACGACGAAGTAGGTTCATCTATATTCAAGTACCAAAGCAACCCACCCCAATCACCTTGTGTATGTTTCCCTAATATTTTGGCCACTACTCTTTACCTACAAATCACTATCACTGTTGGCGGGGTCATGTTTGTGGGTAACACATTGTATGGGTAGGATACCTAAGTCATTAGAATCAACTCCAAAATTCTCGAAGGAATCCCTAGTACTTAGAATGTCCACAAAAATTCTTTTGAAGGCAGGCTACCTTCTCATGCACTCTGATGTTGCCCCGTGCTTAAATCCTGTGAGAGAGGAGTGGTCCCAGTCAATGAAGGTGTAGTAGGATTTTCACTCACTAGTGATTCTAGTTTGGTTTGCAACCCTCAGGAGTTGACTTGAATAGCCTAACCTAGGACCCTAGCCTAGACTACTGTGTGTTTTTCCTGTGAAAAAATTTGTTGATCTATTATATTACGTGATTTCTTTTAGGGTACTTCTTAAATGTCTTTGGAAGGGGTTTTGACATATGAAATTGTGATGACCTTGAATCAAACCATGCAGATCATGACCATGATAAATAGTTCTACAAGGAGAGAGCAGTACAATTCATTTGCAAAATAAATAAGCATAATTCAAATTCCAACGCACCTAAGAAATGAAAACATTCATTCAATTTAAATGCACACTAATTACCTTAACGATCAAGAAAATAAGCAAAGGAAATGATTATTTTTTCTTTTAACGATGCAAGCTAAGCTAATATTCAAGTGGAAATGATGAATGCAACAAAATTGATTAAGGTTTAGGACAACAAAGACTCTAGGACCAAAAATAAGCAAAGTGTAGAGAGTGAAATCCATAATAGAGGTGAAAAACACAGGTTTTAAGGTAGTAACACAGGTAACCAGGCCAAGACAGTGCATTATACATAGAGCTAACACATTGGATGTAAGGGACAATGTGTGTTTAAAAAACAAGAACTCAAGCCAACTAAACTAGCATGCATGTAAATGACAGAAACTCAATAAGTGGAAAGATTAGAGATCTGGGATCTAGGAGAGAAAAAAAAATAACTAGGAAGAAATATACTCCCAAGTGGAGTTGTTAGTTCTATTATAGTGAATAATGCTCGGATGAACAAACACTAACCCTCTCAAGTTTTCTTAGAAACCCAAGACATATAGGAAAAGGGATTGAATATCCTAAGGCGTGACCCATTCAACAATGTAGGAAATGAATTAAGATTGATGTGATGCAGGAAAGTGTTCCCTCTGTAGACAGAGGCAACCCCTCTAGCCCTAGAGTGGGTCTAGTCACAAACAAGGACAGATCAACAATAGCTTTCCTTAAACAGTTAAAGTTGGAGGTCTACCTCAACCGGTGGTTGATGGAGTTCCGTTGCGCTACTCCAGCTTCCGCTTCCTTTTTCTCAATGAGTGATCAACCTGAAACAAAGCAAAGGAAATACAACAAAGCACGTAACCAGATACAACAATGAACTATTTACTCACAAAGTCAAGAAGTCATGAGCTATCAAGTACATTACATACAAGACATAGGAAAACATCATTGATTGCATTAATAATGAAATAAGAGTAAGCTTACAACCAAAGTCTTGACGTCACAAGCCTTCCTAGAAGGGTCCAGCCAGCATGTTCTTCAAGCATTCACTCTTTGAAGATGGATCTCCCAACATACAAGATCTCTCTCACTCATAAGTTTTACACAAAATTAAGGGCACTTCACAACCTTCCACAAGCTATCAACAATCCCACAATTGTCACACTCACACCAGCTATTTAGCAAACTCACAAAACACTAACAACATTTCTCAACTAGCCAACTATTAGGAACTAGCAATGCATAGCAATGGTGAGAGTTAAAATAGGAGAAGGAGTCTCCATGAAAGGTGGAAAGGAGAGCTTATCATCAAAGGAAGGTAGCACAATTGACAGAACTGCCACACCAAGGAAGGAGGGGCGACATAAACTAGGCCAACAACCAAGTTTGGAGTCATCTGGAAGGCCGACTGTTGGAACAAATTCGCCCAATCTGGATCATCACGGGCACATAACTGGGATTCAGCACTGACATCGCTAGTGATCAGTACAGCTAGTCAGATCATTGCTGAAGGAAACACATAGCCCCGCGCTGGTGCTTAAAATTGGGCCATCGTGGGAATTAGGTGTACTTCCGCACTGGTAATGCGAATGGACTGTTCATGAATGCCTTTTAGCGCTTTTATTAAGACAATAGACGCAATGAGGTAGATAACTTAGGAAAAGTGGGTCAATTGGCAACATAGGAGAGCATTTGTCTGTCAGAAGCATGTTTGACTTGGACACATGACACAATGAGAAGACCATGAGTGAAAGCGGTGATAAATTACTGTGTAATAGATGCCCCCTAAAGTATGAAGCCTGAGAGAGTGGGAGGGGTGAAATGCTTTACAAAACAACAGAGCCGGAACACCATCTGGAAGGACCTGTATGTAAGTCGAACTGATATCTCTAAAGTACATGTAATCTAGGCATGGGCGCAACCATCCAAAATACATACGGAATAGGTCTGTGGTATGGATGCAACCATCCAGCTAATGAGACCATGATGATGATAAAGGTATGGTCACAGCCATCCATGAAGACTCAGGCATGGTCATAGCCATCCATCAACGAGTCATGTAACCAGAAACGAATCCACGCAGCCCGAACATATGTAATCTCAGTTCGGGGTCTTGAACCCATCCGATCACAGTACAAATTCTAACATGCGAATAGATGTGCTAAGGTCGAGCATGATAGAAAGTCACTTGATTACCGGTTAATGATGAAAACCGTTAACAAGCATGAGAGAAACCACCTATAATGCCAATGGTCCTCAAGGTACTAGCCAGGACAATCGATGGAGTGTGGAAAAGGAGCTGAAGTGGAACACTCGTGGAATCACCCAATCAATGACCAATGATGAAAGTCAACCGTCAGGTGCGAAGAACTTGTCATTGAGGCATGCAAGCTCTAGGGTACCAAAGGGGGATCTCTAGATCAATCTCCTGGATAATGAGCTGATGTCGACAGGAGATGACCCGTCGTAGGAGGGCCATAATGTTTCCCCCATCAATGATGCAAGACAAGGAACAAGTAGTAGATGGTGAATCAGAGTATCAAAGAAGGAGATAGAGGTGTAAATTGCAGAAGGAGTATACTCTTGAACATGTCGGCGACGACTCCGGAGGGTGGTAGCATTCAAGTACCAAAGGATCAGAGGCTTGATGGAGATAGCATGGATCAAATGGAATAAGGCTAAATGACAACCTAAACGCGCAGAAGGCCAAATGACGATGCATGGATATCCCAACCCGACAAGAAGCAAAAGTGTCGATGTTCAAGAGTGACTTGTTGCCATAGATAACCAATGATAAACCTGCTATTGAATCCAACCTAGTAATAGTTTAACGAGCCCTAGGGAGGAGAAGCTCGAGTCTCATCATGTTGACGAGTCCAATGTCGTTAGGGTTTAACGAGGCCGACATAGGCAGAACTCGAAGTCTTTTTCATGTTTAGAGAGTTTGAAAAAGACACGGAAAATAAAACTCCAGGGGGTCCTTTTTCATAGATTTGCGTCTCTCGAGCCCGAAAAAGTATAAAACGATACTTGAAAGAACCGCTCGACCATTATGATCGAGGAGTACTTTTCATGATTAGTGACTTCGACCTGAAAAAAGTAGAAAAGTAACCAAAATCACGTCGTTACGTAACCAATAACGAGCTTGAAACGACAAAGGCTCAACAATCTTTTCATTTTTAGACGGTCGGAAAAGAGCTTAAAGGTGATCGCCTCTTATTTACTTTTAACGAGTCAAGAGGAACAACTCGGCTATCTTTTCATTTTTCAAGTCGGAAAAGAGCTTAAAGATGACTTCATGGATCAAGTGTACATGAAACGCCACTACCTGTAGTTCTGCACAAAAACACGTCACGCGTAAACCCATTCAATATAAAATGAACAATATATAGAAAAACATAGTTAAAAAACCAAAATTTAACTTAACCATGTGATAAAAAATGAGAAAAACCCATATTCCAAAAATTACTATAAAAAGGGGTTAATCCATTCATTTTTACCATTGTTACTGTTCATTCCACTGTAGAGCATTTTGGAGCACCAAAGTTGGCGAGCTAATTTCGACCCCGTTCCTCCATCGTTCACCCTGAAAATCCATCTAGGTAGATAAACTTCATCCTGCGCTTCAATTCAATACCTTTTTCATGCATTTTGACTGTTAAATGTGTTAGTTTAGGCAGATTTTTTGGACCGGGTTTTGCCGCTTAGTCATCGCGCTTATACCCATCGGGTCCATGATGGCCGAAAAATTTTACACATAATGTGCTCCGATCATCGCGGAAAAGTGATGTACTTCCGCGATGATCGCAAAAAAAATAGAACTAACGACCTCACATCATTGTGTCTGTTTTAAAAACAGGCGCGATGACGACGCGAACTCATATTTCTATGCAAATTATGCGTTGAATTTTGCAAAGGAAGTGTTAATTCATTTTTTTTTCGTCATGCAGGCTATAATGGCGTTCGTCTGGCAAGAACGAATGCATGATGATAATGATATTCAAGATTTTACCGATGTGGGGTGCCGAAACGCATTACGAGCATGCGGATTGCTCAAATTCTTCCTCACTTCACACCTTCGGTCACAACTTGATTTACTGGAGCTACTGATCCAGGCCTGGAATCCCGCAGAAGGGAAATTCATCGTCTGCGGCCGCGATATCGAGTTTGATGCTACATACATATATTTTTTGATTGGGCTGTCCCGTCGTGGCGAGAGGCCCATTCTAGAGGGGCAGCGACTTGGGGGTGATTCTCTGGAGATGTTGATGGCTCAAGTGTGCCCAAGGGCATGCAAAACCAAAAACGGGAAGGTGGCGATCCCGATAGTGGAGGACGTAGTCCTTCACGCTATGTTATTCATGGTGACATGGGCAGCGGGCTCCCAAGCCCAACACGAGGCTTCGAAGACCCATCTCCGGTTGGCTCTCGAATGTCTCGATCCAACCATGTTTAACTGAGTAGACACAGTGACGACGAATATAAAGAGGCAACTAACCCGCCGCCGACGAGGAGAGATGAAGCAGTTTGGTTATGGGTCCATCTTAGTCCTGTTCATGCTGGAGTGGGTGCCGACATTGTAGTTGCAGGACATGGATTTGGATTTGCCTAGACCACGTGAGAACAAAGCTACACGGTGGGCACACGTCATGCCACGAGGTGGTGGCGGACGACCAGTGTCATGGGGGACACTGTTTCGAGAGTGGCTGGATCGCCAAGTGATCTTCGTCGAGGATTGGCCATATGCTAGCATGGACTTCAGCGGAGATCCTGACATGCAACTGCCCGCTGGAGAGCAGTGGGATGATGGTGGTAAGACACTTGATCACATTATTTTTGCATTTTATTTTTTACGATGTTTTTAGATTTTTTTCATGTATATGTCCTAATAATGAACACCACAAAATTGTAGATGTGGGACCAGTGAGACCCATTGGGTTGGCTCTAGAGGCACGGAGAGATGCACAGGGCATCAGAGCACTGGCTTTGGCTCCCTCGGAGAATGACAAGATGGAGACAGTGGCCCAAAACCTTGAGGGTCTGATGGCGGGGATCCCTGATTACATGGGGGTCGAGGAGGTCCCTGTAGCATTGCAGCTTCACATAGTAGGAGTGAAACCCAGAGTGCACCGCTTGCTGAGGCGGGTGGCACAAGTGACGGTGTGCTATAGGGAGCATAACCCGCTGTAATAGATGCCAAGGTTCATTTCTTGCTGATGATTTTTTGAGAGACTTGTGTCTCGGATGTATGGAGAACACAGACTCTATTTGGACACATACACTTATTTTTTGAGCACCTTGGTGTGCCACACGATATATATATATATATATTATAATAATATATATATATTATTATATATATATCTATACATATTCCTATGGTACTTTGTTGTGTTTTACATGCTTCTTATATGCTGTTTTGATTACATGTTACGTAAATGTCTGTCTAATACATGGTTTGCCAATGCATTAGTTAACATGTTTAACCTTCGTGGAATGTGTTGATATGTGATGAAATCAAAATTCCTTTCTAACAATTTAACACGTAAATACAACCTTAAAATCCGATGGTCTCTGACAAAATATCGCCCATTGAGCTGGTGGACGACAAGCTGAGAATCCAGGTTCACAACCAATGTACGAATACCGAGATTAATCACCTTGGCCAGTAACTCAATAACAACACTATACTCAGCGACATTGTTCGTGGTACAACCTAGACAAACACCTTGAAGGTCTACCAGTTCACCATGAGGATCATAGATCACCCATGCCGCAGAAGACAGATTGCGGGTACTACGACAGGCACCATTAGCGAAACCAATGTAAGGTGCACCAGACATCTACAAAACAAGCAAAAAAAGACACAATAAGCGGCAATCATGCCAACACACCAAGCCAAAACATGAAAACACACACACGCACAACACACCTGCTAAACACACGTATGTACAAATCAGAGTGCATGGAATTCACGCATAATATTTTTTCAAGTAAATCCCATTTTGGGGCTTATCCAGAGGATTCCCTTCATAATCAATCAGCTCATAGGCCCCTTTCTGCAAAACTTGCTTTACAATATAAGGCCCGTGCCACATGGGCTCGAATTTGCCTAACCCCAGCTTATCATTTGCTTGATTGTAGAACAGGACTAAATCTCCCTCAACAAAAGAATGAGGATGAACAGTATGATCGAGGTGAGTTTTCACTCTCTTCTTCTGTGCTTCAATAGCTAGAGATGCCAGTCAACGAGTCTTGTCTAGCTGTTCCAGGTAAAGAAGGCGTTCTTCAACCGGAGTAGTGTCGTGGAGCAATTCGACGGTGCACTCAATGGGAACGGTAGCCTCCAGCCCATAAACCAATTGGAAGGGGGTGAAACCAGTGGCATCTTTCACAGAAGTTCGGTAGGCCCATAAGGCAGAGGACAACATCAAGTGCCAGTTAGACTTGTGCATGCCAATGGTGCATTGAAGCATCGTAACTAGAACCTTGTTGACACCTTCTACTTAGCCATTGGCCCGAGGATAGTATGGAGTCGAGCTATCATGCCACAAGCCTAGCTGGGTTGCTAGCTTAGTCATCATATGATTATGGAAATGCTTACCATGATCAGTGACGATAGCCTGAGGGACTTCGAACTGTGAGATAACATGATTGAACAAAAATTGTGCCATTGTGTGACCGTCTTCGGATAGTGTGGGCATCACCTCGACCCATTTTGTGAAGTAATCAAAGACAACGATGATATACCCATGCCCCCCGGCCGAGCAAGGGTTACATGTCATATAATCAATGCTCCATTTTGCAAAAGGGCCGACGGTAACAACAGGGTGCAATGGAGCAGGAGGCGCACACATCTTTTGCTGGTAGATTTGGCACTCGTGACAGGAGCGGATGGCAAGAATGCAGTCCTTAAAGATGGAGGGCAAAAAGTAACCGACACAGAGGATCTTTTGAGTAGTAGCATATCCGGACATGTGACCACCATAGGTGCTAGAATGGCAGTAATTTAAAACTCGCTCAGCTTCCTCGAATGTTAAACATCGGCAAAGAACAGAGTCGGCGCCGAGATGGTACAGGGTGTCCCCAATAATACGATAGGGCTGAGACTGATGGCGAATCCGTTGCCGAGCATCCTTAGACACATTGGGATGAAAAGAGGACATCTACAGATAGACAATGATATCCCCGTACCAGGGATTGAGGGTGCTGATTAAGAATAAGGTTTCGTTTAGAATATGGTCCTCTAACTGAGAGGGCGCAGTAAGAGATGGCAAAGAGCACAACAACTCAGCAAAGACAAGGGATTTCTTGGACTTGGCAGTAGTGAATTCCAAGTCTAACTCTTGGAGGATAACAATCCACTTTGAGTACTTGCCCCCCAGCAACTGACGTGATAGGATGTACGTCATCGGTTCGCAATCAGAAACCACTGTTGTAGTGCGCAGTAAGATATAATGGCGGAAGCATTGGATGGCACAAACGGCGGCCAATGCCAACTTCTCGATGTAAGCTTATCAAGATTTTGTATCTAATAGATTGTGGCTGAGATAATAAATGACATGCTCTGTGTCATCGTCATCATCTTGAACGAGAACCATGCCAATAGTGGTATCGACAGCGGCCAGATACAGAGTGTAGTCACAATGATAATTAGGAGGATGCAACAATGGAGTAGAAACAAGGAGAGCCTTGAGGCACTCGAAGGACTCTTGAGTAGCGGCATCCCAAAGAAAAGGGGTGTCTTGCTTTAATAACCACGTGAAACCTTTGGCCACTTCGGCATAGTTCGGAATGAAGCGTCGTAAAAAATTCGCTTTGCCCTGCAAACTCTGCAATTGTTGCAAAGAAGCAGGGGGAGGAATATTTAGAATGGTCTCGACTTTAAGGGGATCCAAATGAATGCTCTCTCAGGAGACGATGAACCTGAGAAGTCTACCGGACTTGACATAGAAGGCACACTTATGTGGATTAAGCCGGATGCGATAGTGTCGACAGCGGAGAAAGATTTCGCGAAGGTGAGTGGGATGGTCCTGGCGTTTAGCTGAATGAGTTGGTAGATCATCTAGGTAAGGTTGCACGATGTGTCGAATATCATGGAATGCATAAGATATCGTGCGTTGGAAGGTAGCGCCGACATTCTTCAAACCGAAAGGGAGGTTTTTGTAGGCGAAAGTGCCCCACGGACAGATAAAGGCGGTCTTGTGCTGATTGGCGGGTGCAATATTAATCTGGTTATAACAAAAAAAACAGTCCATGAATGAGTACATTTCACTTCCGGCACACTCATCAATGAGCTGGTCAATGAAGGGTGTGGGGTAGTTATCTTTGGGACAACCTCGATTAATATCACGGTAATCAACACAGACCCTGATGGTGCCCTGTTTTTTAGTCACAGGGACGATATTGGAGACCCAATCTGTGAGTGGGATGGGATAGATGAAACCAGCCTTAAGAAGCTTTTCAACTTCTGCTTTGATAGCCACAACCTTTCAGGGGTGCATGGGGCGTAAACGCTGTTGAACAGGCTTAACACCTAGATATGTGGGTATCTCATGCACCACGATGCTAGGATCGATGCCGGACATTTCTTCGTAAGACCAAGCAAACACATCACGGAATTCGCGAAAAAGATCAGTACAGAGCTGAATCTCCTCAGGAGTATAAGTTACTCCAACATGGATGTGCTCGACAATCCCTAGTTTAACAGAGATGTTGATCGACTGGGTTTGTGTGATGTTTCCCATGTTCCCTTCAGAGGACACTTGATAAACTTGAATGGGTGTTTGAAGGGGTTGCGAGGGGAGACAAGGAGAAAAATACTCGAGACAAGTAAGAATTTCTCGGTGGGCAGGGAGAAACGAGGAACGATGGTGGTGATCAGACCAAGGGGGTTCCTCGAGTGACATGGTCTCGATAATGGCTTCATCAGAAGGAAATATTTCCATTAAAGGGTCTAAAGAAGTGTGGTCTCCAAGCCAAGGGGAATGAGCGTACGTGTCGAGAGCTCCGCTCGAAGGATCAGATTCAGGAGGGGGACCTGATGCAGAAAAAATCTCGACGTAGTTGAGCTCGGCAGGACTCAACGGCATCTCATCACCCCAAGATTCATCTGATCAGTGGGGGGGAGAACCCATGGATCAGAGAAAACAGAAATCATGTTAATAGGAGCGACGTTCAGAGGTGGGAGTGAAAAGACACCCATAAGGGTGGGATCTTTAAAGAGTCCAGCTTCCACACTCTCCCATGGAATGGAGGTATACTCCACAAAAGGCATGTTGCCTTCGGAAGAGGAGGCGAAAAAAGACAGCTGGTCTACTGTGACGATCTTTCCCTGATGAGGGAAATGAATGACATGAAATAGAGATGAAGCCACGGCTCACATGGCATACGTCCAGATTCGACCCAAAAGGAGGTTGTAAGTTAGATTGGCATCAATGACTTCAACTTCCACTTCGATCATTTTCTCTTCCAAAGTAATAGGAAAATGTTGGAGTATATCATAAGGGCGAGACTCTCTCCCATCAAAGGCTTCCAAAGTCGTAGGAGACTGGCTCAAAGTCGGAGAACCAATAGCCTTCCAACAAGCAACAAACATTATGCAAGTTGAAGTGCCTTTATCAATGACGGTACGACGAATCATTTTAGAATTGATGATGACCCAGATAAGGAAGGCAATTTGGTGAGGTAGTCTTGGTATATGGCTATCGAGGTCAAAAGAAATCAAATCCGAGTCAGCCGGGTCAATGCCACCGATAGCCGATAGCAAGGACTTCCTCTGGGAGGGGCAGCTCTAGAGAACTTCTAGAGCAGACATAGCTGACGGAGCCTGGGCTAAGTCCTCAATGATGCTATAGTGCTGAGCATCATGAGCATTAGGGTTGTAAGAAGATTCCTGGAGTACACCTTTATGATGGGGTCGGACGGGCATCTCAGTGCTAGGTCTCTCAATATGGAGTGGACCAGAACTGGATGGAGGAGCGCTAGAGGGAACCTTAGGCTCTTTCCCAGCAGGTGACAGATATTCTTTTGCTCGAGTACTAACGTGAACGGGGATCATCCCAGCCATAAACACTTGGGAACCAAAAGGAGAAGAGGATTGGGATGAATCAACCACCATTTGCGTTTGCTGCAAGGGAAAAGGTTCTTTTAGCACCGTAGGAGTCCTAGGAGCACCTTTCAACAAACGACTAACTTCAGACCACCTCGGGCAGTCCTTGGTATAGTGATCCTCGTCATAGATAAGGCAAGGATACTTGGGCTTGCGTTTGGTTCCCTCGTCGAGTGGAGGTTTAGCAGAATCCTGCTTCGCTTGATCAGCTTTATTCTTTCCTTTTCCCTTCTTTTTTCCTTTCGAGGCTTTGTCTGCCATGGTGGACTGGACGGCATTAACCTCGAAAGTATTACTGGAATTAGATACATCTTGAGAAGTATTTTCATTCGAAGCAATCGACTTTTGCTTCCCAGGGTTCGCGAAATATTTCTTAGAGGGCGGATTGACAGAACCAATGATACCGTCAATAGATGGTGTTGGCGGGGCTTTAGAAGTTTCGGGGCTCAGGGCATCAGGCAAATAATCATATAGTGTACCAGAATGGGAATAAACCAAGTTGAGGTACTAAGCACACGTAATAGCCTGCTCTTCAGTTACACATGCCCCCATAGCAATGTCCAGTGCTATCAGACCGACGAATGAGGTTGTGAACCAGTCGGTCAGGAGCTGATCGGGAATCCAAAACTTAATCAAATGGCGACACCATCTCCATTCATGGATATGATTGAAGATGTGCATAGTTGTCGTTTGTTTAAGGGATGTTAGGAGATGTGTGCCTGTTTCACATCGAATCGACAACTGAAAATGAGTTAAAAATGCCATCACCAACGAGTTAAAATCTTGAAAAGATCTGCGAGCTAACTCAATATACCACTTAGCAGCAGAGCCAGTGAGGGTCCTTTGAAAAATGCAGAGCTAGATTAAATCATCAAGCCACGAATTTGATGAAAACCATAGATGATAAGTCCTAACGTGGGCTTGGGGGTCTTCTCCAGCTTTACCATCGAATTTGGGACAATCATCGGGAATCTTAGTTGGAACTGGTGGCCAATACGGATTATGAATGATAGGATCATTGGTTAGTTTGGACACATCCGGTAACTCCAACGTTGCTAAAAAAGGTAACTGAGGATTGAAGGACATCTGAGGCCGCGGGTAGGAGGTAGCACTAGAGTTCCAACCAGCTACTTGTTGCCCCCATTGATTCTGTCCAGACGGATTTGGCCCAGGAGGGTTCTGTTCGTAGGGATTTTGTCCATAGAGGTTATAGCTATAACCGGATGGATGACCCTAGATTTTCCCCCCAGCATTCCATTAATTACCAACTTGGCCTGCAGGAGCAACATACGGTTGCTGGTAATTCTGATAAGGACTCACTTGCAGTTGTTGATAATTTTGATACGGGGAAAATTGAGTTTGCCCTTGGGATTGCTGGAAACCATAAGGCGGTTGGGCTCCAAACTAAGCCTGGGGGATAGGCTGCGTTTGATAAGTAGGTTGAGATTGAGATCCAACCTGCATTTGAAGACCAGATTGGGTCTGGAGCCCAGACTAGGGTAGAAAACCAGGTGGGGCTTGAGAAGCGACAATAATTTGAGTGCCCGATTGAGCAGGCCCAGATGGATGTCCTTGAGAGAGTTGAGGCTGAGCCACCTGGCCAGAAGGTTGACCTAGTTGAGATTGAGATTGACCCATTTGCCCAGAAGGTTGAGCCTGCTGGGTATTGGGTTGTCCTTGCACAACTGAGGGCTGTCCTAATGGACCAGATGGCTGAGTAGACTAGAAAGTTAGTTGACCTGATTGGATTTGAGGTTGACCAACTTGTCCAGATGGTTGACCAGACTGGACAGTGGGTTGGCCTTGCTATACGTAAGGCTGACTGACCTGCCCAGAAGGGTAGCCCTGCTAGACACCAGGTTGACCTTGTTGCATATAAGGTTGTCCTGGATTACCAGAAGGTTGCCCAAGATAAGTAAAAGATGAACCACCATAAGCCAAAGGTTGTCCTTGGAAGGGTTGTCCTTGTGGGCCTCGAGGTTGCCCTGGATAAGGTTGTCCATAATACTGCTACCCATAGGAGGGCTGTGTGTAAGATGACTGACCTTGATAACGTGGTCCTTGAAGATTCACAGGGGGTACTTGGCCACCACCATAACTAGTGGTACCACAAGAAACAGCTAATGTGACCGTGACCTCAACCGCAGGCTGAGATGGCAAAGGCCCGTGGTGATAAAGGTGAGCTCTTTGAGAAGCGTAATAATGAAATGGGCCTTGCGTGCCCGGATTTTGAAGTGCATGCAAATATTGATTATATGCCCCCCTGCTGGAATGGAACCAGAAGAAGGTGGGGCATTAAGCGTAGGATCAACAACTCCGGATGTAGATGCTGATGGGCCACTATTCGCCGATCTGGGGGAAGGTCCAACAATAGTGGTTACAACTGAGGATGCAATGACGACACCAACAACAGGCGCTGAAGAAGCCACATAGACAGTTGGAATAGTCGGGACTGAGGTGACAGACACATTGTGAATTTGAGGAATAAAAGACTCCGAAGTCGGAGTGATGGCATGAGACCACATAAAACTCGTAAGGGAGGTCCTAGAACCCATAACATCCCTCAAAGACCTATAGCGTAAGGGCAACGTGACACCGAGAGAGGTGACACTGAAGGGTGGAGTTTCTGTTGGGATAGGAATTTCACTGCTCATCACAACGAATCCTTCACTCCTGATGGAGGATGTGTCATCCATGTTAGAAGAAGACATTGGGACCGAAACACTAGGAGGAGTACCGGGAATATCTTCTTCGGAAGGCTCCCAAATGGGGTTCTAATGAATATCATAAGCCTCGTCTTCTGGAGCGCGAGAGTTAATCGGTTAGATACTCGGAATAACGGGGAGAGTATCACTACCAACTGGTATCTTAGGAGCAATAGAAGAGGGAGACCCTTGGTCACTTGGAACGGGAGACGAGATTGGTGATTCCGCCAGGATGATTTGATTCAAAAAACCTAGGAAAACTAATGGGAAAGAACCCTACTCAAGCTAACGCAAACAAGATCTAATAGGGTAAATGTGAACGTGGCGGAATAAATTTCAAGACACAAGAACACAATTTGACCTTTTCACTTTTTTTAAAGAGTCGATAAAAGGACCAAAATATGACTCTAGTCGCCTTCGAATGTTTAATGAGCCTGAAGTGACAAGTGCTCAGATGAACGTTTTCTTTTAGGGAGTCCGAAAAGGAGAAAAAGTTAGTACTCTGGAGAATTAGGCACAAGGTTTACTAGATAATTCGTAAAACTGCATATACACCTTGGCAGTCATATGAAAACCAATGACTTTTCGTATGGCAGTCAATCTTCCCGAATGCTGTGTTCGGTGCGTTACGGTTTGTAAGGTGGAAGACACAGCTTCCTATGGATAAAGGATGATAAACCTAGTGGGGTATCCCAACAAATACTCGATGGTACATGGGAGCACAATTCCGTACTAGACCACTATTGAGCCATAGAAGGAGGAATCACCCAAGCTTGAGTGGAAACAAAAGTGACTAGGTTTAATGATGCCGAAGCACGTCTCTAGCCTAGACCTCTAAATAGTGTGCGTTATGTTCCAATGCATTGTTAGATTTATTCAGTTCGTTTTGGTGTTGATCTTGGAATATGTTTCAGTTTTCAGGCCTTACCGTATGTATATAATAAATCCTAGGATGCAGCTAGAATGAATGAAAAATCTTTTTTCTTCAATGAACACCTACCTACGGGAGGGTAGAGAGATCATTTCCAAACCAAGAAAACCAAGACAACAAAGCAGTCACTCAATGCATACAGACACCAATTCCTAAAGTGCATGGATACTACTAATGAGAGATCTTATCATTCGCTTTCCAATATGCAAACTTGAAATGCAAATTCACTTTCACTTTCGTACTAAATGAATGCAATCCTTTTGATTTTGATGTCTTTAAATCTAGCAGAAGAAAATAAGTAACAAGCAAGTGTGGAAAAACCCGGTTGATCCAAACAATTGTAATCTATGTTTGGTGGTGAAACGAAATCGAATCAATGCCAAAGATTGGTTCAATAACATTCACTAAACAATCAACCAAAAACAGGCTAAGGGGAAGGCTCAATCAAACCAACAAGAAGCTGCAAATGAACCTTGAGCAAACAAGCAACCAAGCCAACAGATTCAAGGAACTTGAAATAGTGATCTAGGTCACATAAGCAAAAAAACAAGATTCATTCAACAAAGCTCACAAGAGAGTGCCTTAACCATGAACAGTGAAAAACAAGTCATCAAGCAAGTGAGAAAAGCAAAGGACCAGTAGGACTGATGGACCCAGGAGGCAGAATTGAGAAAATCAATTCTACAGCAATCAGCACGGGTAATACACAAGCAACAAGCATTGATAAAGCACTAGCCGCAGCAACACAACGATGTCAGCGCGGAAGTACACGACTTTCCTCCGATGTTCTGATTTTCAGAACCATCACGAAAGTGAAGCGTAATTACGCGATGCACAGGATATTACAAAAGGGTAGGCGCGATGACAACGAGACTATTAAAATTAAATCCACGATGATGTTCAAAACAATGACAGGCGAACCAAAACTCCCAAATAAAAAACAACCAATCCTTCAATCAAATTGGGGTATTTCCCACATCAAACCAGGAAACTCAGAGGACTGATAACTAATCCCCAAAACTTCAAAAGAGACCAAATCAAAAAATCAAGATAAGAGCAAATAGATAAAACAAAGGCCAAAACCCTCCCCAGCGGAGTCGCCAATTTGTGATGCAGGAAACTGTTCCCTTTGCAGACAGATGCAACCCCTCTAGCCCTAGAGTGGGTCTAGTCACAAACAAGGACATATCAACAATAGCTTTCCTTAAATAGTTAAAGTTGGAGGCCTACCTCAACCAGTGGTCGATGGAGTTCTGTTGCGCTGCTCCAGCTTCCGCTTCCTTCTTCTCAATGAGTGATCAACCCGAAACAGAGCAAAGGAAATACAACAAAGCATGTAACCGGATACAACAATGAACTATTTACTCACAAGTACATTACATACAAGACATAGGAAAACATCATTGATTGCATTAATAATGAAATAAGAGTAAGCTTACAACCAAATTCTTGACGTCACAAGCCTTCCCAGAAGGGTCTAGCCAGCATGTTCTTCAAGCATTCACTCTTTGAAGATGGATCTCCCAACATACAAGAGTTCTCTCACTCATGAGTTTTACACAAAATTAAGGGCACTTCACAACCTTCCATAAGCTATCAACAATCCCACACTTGTCACACTCACACCAGCTATCTAGCAAACTCACAAAACACTAACAACACTGCTCAACTAGCCAACTATTAGGAACTAGCAATGCATAGCAACGATGAGAGTTAAAATAGGAGGAGTCTCCATGAAAGGTGGAAAGGAGAGCTTATCATCAAAGGAAGGTAGGAAAATTGACGGAACTGCCACACCAGGGAAGGAAGGGCGACATAAACTAGGCCAACAACCAGGTCTGGAGTCATCTAGAAGGCCGACTATTGGAACAAATTCGCCCAATCTGGATCATCGCGGGCACATAACTGGGATTCGGTGCTGACATCGCTAGTGATCAGTACAGCTAATCAGATCATTGCTAAAGGAAACACATAGCCCCGTGCTGGTGCTTAAAATCGGGCCATCGTGGGAATCAGGTGTACTTCCGCGCTGGCAGCACGAATGGACTGTTCATGAGCGCCTTTTAGCATTTTTATTAAGACAATAGCAACAATGAGGCAGATAACTTAGGAAAAGTGGGTCAATTGGCAACATAGGAGAGCATTTATCTGTCATAAGCATGTTTGACTTGGACACATGACACAGTGACAAGACCGAGAGTGAAAGCAGTGATATATTACTGTGTAACAATTGACATAGTAATGCTAAGAAAGAACTTACTTGTATTTCTGTGTAGAAGAGTTGGAGTTGTCAAAGTAACTATGAAGTACTCCTAGCTAGCTCCAAAGGCTTATCCTACACACAAAGAAAAAGAATTGAACCTTTCATAGCATAATAATCTCATCAATCAAAAACATAATGAATAAGCAACTATACATTACTGAATGAACCATTATAATTCTAGCTTCCAAAAAATCATTAGTTAAACAAAATATAAATTATCATTGAACAATCGTCTGGAAGGAAGAACAATCGATCTATATATTAACAAGTATAAGGAAGATTACAACCAAATGTGAAGTTGTAGCAGCACCTCCTCTAGCTCCTAGCTCCAATACTCTCTCTCTCAATGATGATCTCAACAGTATAAAAATGCACTAATTCCAATCCCTTTCTCAATGGTCAAGCTCTCAATTTATAGGTGAATGGAGGCTACAAAGACTATTAGTTTCTCTCTAGGGTAAATTGGGAAAAATATTTGGGGTGGATGATGTTTCCTCATGCTTTAATGCATTGCTTAATAGTAATTTATTTTAATAGGAAAAAGCTATAAATGAGGTGAAGGCGATCAAGTTCCACCATGTAAGAGTTTCCTTTTGTGAACATGAGTGCCATAATGAGTTAACTTGAGTTTTTTGCTTGTGACTGAGTGAGATTTTAGTAACGCAGGTTAGATGAATAAACATTTACTAACTAGGGTAACACGGGTTGAAAAATAGATAACTAGCGTTATAACACATTGTGTTAGGCATAAATGGAGCATTACAGTCTTAAATGGGCCAGAGAAAGGGGTTAAATTCAGCCAAAAGCACAGTGATCTCTTCTGAGTTGATGAGGAGGTATTTTCAGGGATAACATGAATGCCTCAAAAACCCTAGGTAACTATGGTCAAACTACCCAGAAATAGATTCAGTCAATTGCCCAAATCTCATTTAAACATAACATAAATAATCTTGGTCAATGTACGTCAAACTTATGACTTCTTCTCCTCTCTCTCCTTTTCACACGTGAACATAGAAAATATGGTTTTATTGAGATCCAAATTATATCAAGAGGAGGATGCCAAGTGACTCATTTATAATGATCTAAGGTGCCCCAAGGGGAATGTATCTTAGTGTTGGGTTGACTTAAACAATTGGATCCGACCTTACATTTTGGAGGTAAAAATTAAATTCAACATTTAAATTTCGAATTTCTTATTTTTCATTTTCTTTAGTGACGATTGTAGTGAAGAATACCAACCACAACTACCAAAATTCAATATTTCATACATATCTCATGCATGTACTATAAAATAAACCATCACACCTAATATATAGTGTAACATATCACAATTAAGTAATCACCCTAATTTATTAGTAAATTGAGTTAAGTGAAAAATACAAGGAACATGAGCTAGGTCAGTGTTGGCTTAGTGGGTCCTGGCCCAGGTTTAGAGTTAGTGTTTCCAAACAAATCCCTACACTACTAGCCCTTTCAGCATCAATCCATGTAGCGCAGACTGAAGTCTCACCCAAAGCAGTATGGGGGAATGCTGGAACCAAGTTTCCACACCCAGAGTTTAGTGTAATGTCATTTTATGCCCTAAACTTGCCTTCACGTAGATCGATAATCCCTTAGGGCTTATTGATATAACTACCCTTAATCAGCTCCTATACCTCCGTGAACGTTCATGACTATCTTTCAAGGACCCTAAACAGGTGAATCAATTACTTACGCACCTCTGTGATTATTCTGAATCCCGTGTCTACCAAGATTGGCCTAAGCGTTGAGAACTTTAATATGCAATAAGATATGCTTCGCGTAAATAGTTAATATTAAGTGCATTCATATAACAACATCAATTATGTAAAGTCGCACATCAATACAATATTACTTCGTAACCCATCATTCATTACAACATAAAAGTGCATTCATTTATAATAGAAGTAAATGGAAAAAACACAGGAATTTATGGAATAATCTCTTTATTAATACTTCAGTTCTGCTTACAGACTCAAGACTTCCCTATGCACCCAGCTGCAGACTCTACTCTAATCCTCTGCACACACAACTGAAAAGCCTCTCTTCTACTCTAAGATTTCTTTGCTCTTTTCTGTAATGATCCATTACATTCATCTCCATCATCGATACCTATCTTAAACTCTATAAGATTCTCCAATTTATACAATCCCATGGTCCATGGACCATGGTTGGATCTACAAAAGCCGACACAACTTACATAAAAGAAAGGTAAAACCCTTTATGACACTTTAGCTATCTACGCACTCCATGACCACAACTTATGGAGACTCTACCTTATATACAACAAAACTTGGGCTTTTTGCCCCAAAACTTGGGTTTTTGCCCCAAAATTGACCCTAGGGGACCCCATCCCAATAGGCCCCCAACATAAAGATCGTGACTCACCCTCGATTCAATCTATTGGCGTGGATATCTTACTACAGAGACCTCCCAAATCTACTTGTGCCACTGCTACTTTAGCCGCACTCTGCGTGGCTACCTGTTTGATCTGCTCCAGCAGCTACTCTGTTGCAGTCTTGCACTGTCTTCCCTAAGTTTCTACTGCGTGCTTTGTAGGCTCACCAACTTCTCCTGAATTTTGGCAGAGATAATGTAGGTCTCATCAAGCCAAGGCCCCAATCTAGCCTTAAGGACCACTTCTTTCCTATATGCTTCTTCCACCTGTTCAAGCAGCTGTTTCGCCTCCTGCAACTTGTCCAATCATTGTTCTATAGCGACAGTGCATGCCGTCGCTCTCACTTCATCATATTGCTACTGTAACTAATGAGCTTCTATGTTTAACCTCTACAGGTTAGTATCTTCCTGCATAACAGTGACTACCTCCATGGATTACTCGAAGAGCGCAATGCAATCCACCACCATCGCATACACTGCTGCGACTCCATCCTTCACTTCGGCTTCACACTGTTCTATGACCTTTAGCAGAGTTGAAGGCTGTGACTTCAACTCTAACTCTGTGATTTTAGATTCAGTTCAAATTAAACCTTGGCCACTTTTGTCTTGGCGTAGTGCACACTTGCAGCCAGCTTCTTGATTTTCACTTCCAATGACGCTTCCTCCAGGATATGTAGTTCAGGGACTATTCTACATGCCTCAGCCACCATGGATGCAAGCTGGTCGTTCTGTGCCTGAAATTTCTTTCGTGCCTCCAGTGCTGTTGATTTCTCCATGAACATCTGTTCATTTTTGACTTTGTATTCAATTATTAGGCTCAGCGCATGCTTCTCTCGAGCCTTAACCTCTGCTATCACACCTGCCCGCAGTGTGTGAAGAAATTCGCTAGGGAGCGTGACCAGGTTAAGGCCAATATTATTCAAAGAGCTGACAATAGCCTTGTCAGTGGCCGCCTCCATGCTCAAAGCTCCATTAGGCAGCGCGACTGCCTGAAGGTCCAAGGACCAAACCATCTCTACGACTTGCATGCTTCCTAGTGCCAGACTTGTTGATGCAACACTTCTCTGTCCTGCACCTGCCTCGATTCTAGTCATCTGGATCTGCAGCTTGTGCATACCCATTTGGATGATGCTCAGTTTCTTCTTTTTCTGCTGCTCAAACTACTACAAAAGTTATGCGGTAGTATCCCGCACTTTGTCTCGAATTTCATCCAGGTTGCCATCTGTAAAAGTAATCGGATCCAGCGACAACTTGGTGGATTTTTTCTTCTTCCGTGGTCCTTCCTTTTCTTGCTCCCTGTGCTGCTTCACTCAGAAGGGAGTGCTCTCCTGCTGCTCACCACTTCCCTGCTCTAACTGCTCTTCCCCTCTGTTTGGGGTGAAGGGGACTTCTGACTTGTTTTGGAGCTGCGCTCTTCTTGCTCTACCTGTTTCTTCGCAGCACGCTCTGCTTCTACCTAGGCCTTCTCCTCGGCCTCTTTCTTGCGCTTTTCAGCCAACTACTGAACCTTTTGTTTGGCTACATCCTTCTTCTACTTCTCCATGTAATTTCTAGTCCCTCTGGCTAGGTCAGAAGGAGAATGCCACTTTGTGGGCCTGCACTTGATTTCCTCTTCAATAACATCATATGTAGCAAGGTAGGGTAGGTCAAACCACTTTTTCTCAGGATCCTTTCACACCCAGATGTATACATGGTGGAAGTCTGCTTTGAACTCCATGTACCCTGAGAGTTGTTCAAACACGGTTGGTGACAATTACGGCTTCTGGTGGATGGCCATGTGAATGCTCGCCTCCATCAACATTCAAAAGACTTTGCTTTCTGTGACCCACACAACCTCTTTCATGGCCCAGAGAGATGCAAATTTCACGGCTTTTGGTAAATCTTTATCCACTGGAGGAAACTGCCTGTCCTTTGGAAAATCCCACGCAACGAGCACTATCGAAAGTAACAACCACAAATGGTGGAACATATTACTGTCATCCTATGCCTCTCTATAGTTCGCAAGGAACTCACTGCACATGTAGTGTGCTTAGTTGAATTGTATGCCATCCACGCACTGTGCTGGCAGTGAAACCACTGTTGCCGGAAACTCGTTCGCGTGACACTTTCTCATAACCTTGCAAGCCAAAATCTGTGTGGAAAACCTTATTGCGGGGTCAGTAATTGAAGTAATTGAGTACATGTGCAGCTTCTTCACAAGTTTAAACTTGTCCTTCATCTTCTCAGCAAGGTCACACTCTCTCGTCTTCCTGCCAAATGCCTTGGTCGGATTTAACCCAAAGTGTGGTAATAGCGTGATTTGATGGATTAGCATATCAGTTATGGCGATCGATGCATTCAGCCACAAGCACTTGTCATGTACCAGGAAAAACAATTGCTTAATGACGATTAGGTTTATATTTGAGCAATGATAGTGGGGCACCCATAACAGGTTCAAAAACCCTAACTTTTTTACTCCGCGAATCCATTCCACAAGCTCCAACGTGGTGACACTAGACTCTTTGTAGAAGACCCTTTGCGTGAAGGTGTTGGTAGTAAGGTGGGGGAACCACTCGTGGTCCGCCAAATCAAAATATTCAATATTTAAGTGTGGGATCTACGCTAAGCATGGACCTTCAAAGGTGATGTTATCCGGTAACAGGGGTATGCTGAGGAGGAACTGTCCTGCATCTGGGTCCTTTGGGACCTTTACTTTTCCCTTGTGCGGAGGGATGTACTTCGACAACTTAGATATAGGGTCCACCCCCTCAATCTCGATATCTTCCACACCCTCCTCAGCCTCCAGATCCACCACTTTTCCCTTCTCTTTCATGCTCGACTTTTCTTTCCTCTGAGCCTATGTATGACATGCTTCCTCGGTGACTCGCGCACCAACACCGACTTCTTTTTCTTATCTTTCTTTGGTTTGGAGACATCCCTCACCAACATAGGCTTGGTCCTAGCATCTTTTCTAGGATGAATGTTTGATTTACCTATGATAACTTGGAAAATGTAGGGCTCGCGACTAAATCCTTCCAATATGAGCAATTAATAGGAAATCGATAGGACATCGCAAAAATTCTAAAAATGCAAAGTGTTTTATGCTAGATGGCCACGCATAATTTATAGGCAAATTTGAATTAAAATTTGACTGTTCGCCCCAAAATCCGTCCATAAATGCTAGAATGGCAGCAGATTTCCAAAGATTTCACCCTTAAATGCGTTAAATGCGTTAAATGCCACCCCCTCATTCCTCTTAACCGTCTCCTGGTAGTCAAATCATGAATAGTGACTGTAACATTTACTTTCTGGTTGCGCTATGCGGTCACTCCCCTTATGGCGCATCTCCCTTTACGCTTCTTCTAGTACTGTGAAACCCTCCTGTTTCGCGCAAAACCCTTGTCATGCAACTCTACAAACCGAGAAGTGTAGTTCATAGTCTCGCACCTCCTTGCAGCTGCCTGGAGCGCTAAGAATGTGCTACTGTCATGTAGTCATTGGGACGGATCCCCAGTGTATGGCTTCAATTGGCTTCCATTTACCTTTCTCGAAAATCGATCTCCGTTCAATTTCACAAGCTGAACTACTCCATGATCGGTATTCTCTTTGATAACATAGGGCCCCAGCCAATGCATCTGAAATTTTCCTGGAAATGTATCAAACTTACTGTCATATAACAAAGCTAAATCATTTACCTTGAAGGTGCGTAGTTTGATGTGTTGACCGTGCCATGCATTTTCACGTTACTTCTAAACTTGATAATGGAATCCAACAAAAAATCCATCTTCCTCGAGCTCTGTCAGCTGCGCGAGTCACTTGTCTAAGGCTCCATGGTCTGCCATTCCTTTGAATGCCTCTATGCATAGACTAGGAACAATGTACTCCATGGGCATTACAGCTTCTATGTGATAGACCAACCTAAACAGTGTCTGAACAGTAAGCTTCTTACAAGTAGTTCAGTAAGCCCATAACACTGTCGGTACGCGCATGTCCCAATAATTCCTCTATGCATTGCAAACCTTTGTCAGCACACCCTCCAATATTTTATTAAATGCCTCAACCGTTTGATTAGCCTGAGGATGATATGGCATAATCTTATAATGATAAACTTGGAATTCTTTTGTCAGCGTGCTGATCATTTCATTGAGAAAATGTGTACTGTGATCACTCATCAAAATATTTGGACAACCGAACCTAGTCAACACATATTCAAATAAGAACTTCACTGCTGTTACCCCTGTACAGCCCTTCACAGGCTATGCCTCTAACCATCTGGTCAAATACTCAGTCGCAGTGATGATATACCACACACTCGTCTTCTTGCCTCGAGGCTGAATTGGACCTACAAAATCAATTGCCCACTTCTCAAATGGCTGCAATGACACTTATGGATTCAAAGGCATCTCATCGCTCCACGATGGCTTGCCCGTTCTCTGACATGCATTTCATTCCATAAAATATGATTTGGAATCCTTATGCTGCGTCAACCACCACAACCCAGTGCGTAAAATCTTCTTCATTGTCATTTTCCCTACATAGTGGCCTCCCACAGCTCCTCCATGAACCTTAGCGAGGATACAGTTGTGTTCAAAATCATGCACATAATGTCGCAATATTTCGTCTGATCCCATCTTATACAAATGGTTTGCAATAACAAAAAAATTCTATCACACGCACCACAAATTCCTTCTTCTGTTGACTCGTGTATCCTTCTGGAGCCGTTCCCGTAGTCAGGAAGTGGATAATGTATGCAAAGTGATTATTTGCTATGCACACCATAAAAAGCTGCGCGTTAGGAAACCCCACCTCCAAATTGGTAGGTTCCTCTCCTGTTTCAATGTGCTACAGATGGTCTAGCCCTGTATTCAATCATCCTGGCTTCATATGACCTCGAAATCATACTCCTGAAACAACAGTAACCATCTGCATATTTTCTCCCCCAACACAGGCTTGTTGACTAGGTACTTTAATGCAGAATGGTCTCTATACATTTTAAAGTGTCAGCCTAGCAGGTAATGTCTGAACTTCTAGAGCATGTACACCATAGCCAACCCTTCGCGCTTTGTCATAGAATAATTCTTTTCAGCCCTAGACAACTTCCTGTTTGCAAATGCTATAGGGTGATCTAATTCCCCTTCACCGGCCTGTGTCATCACTTTTCCCGGCGCAATACATGATGCATCCACATGCACATGAAATTCCTTCTTCCAATCTGGGAAGACTAGGATTAACGCGGTGACCATTTTCTCCTTCAATACGTCTAGATTTCGTTGACATTATTCATCCCAATAGATTAGCTTTTCCATCGGCGCGGTAATCTGGGCATAACTCTTGATGAACTTCTGATAGTATTCAGTATGACCCTGTGTTGCGTGCAACTGTTTAACACTTCATGGCACCTCCAAATTAATTATAACTGTGATCTTAGTAGGATCCACCATTAATCCTTGTTTGCATACCACATGACCCAGCAAGATTCCGAAAGTGACAGAAAATAAGAATTTCTTCAAGTTTAGCGCGATCTGATACCTTCGACATGTATCCAATATTGAGTGCAAACTAGCTACATGGCGTTTTACTAGTCCAAACAATGTTCAATCATCAAAATATACCTCCAATTTTTTTTGAATGAACTCTTTGAACGCCATTATGACTATGTGCGAGAAGGTCGCCGGCGCATTTTTAAGCCCAAAAGGCATTACCGTATACTGAAAGCATCCCCACTTAGTCACGAAGGTTGTCTTACTCCTATCTTCTAGCGTGATCTTTATCTGATGGTATCCAAAGAACCCATCAATAACAAAAATGCTTCTTGCCCGCCAAAATTATCCAATACTTCATCTATGAATGAAGTTGGAAAAGGATCATGAACGCAGACATCGTTGAGATTCCTGAGATCTACGCAAATCCTAATTTCATCCTTTTTCTTCTTTTCCTAAACTACCATTACACTCACCCAATCATATAACTCCTTCGCTTCAATAATACCTGCTGCAAGCATCTTGTCCAATTGCATACATACTTTTTCCTTGTATTTGGGATTAAGGCAATATGGCCTTTGATTAACACGCTTCGCATTTGGTTTTAAAGTTATTTTCATCACTCCCAAATCCTCGATGATGCCTTTCAAGTCCGAAAATTTGGTGGGAAACAAATCCTGATATTCGCGGAGCAACTCAGCGACATTGTCCACCATAACATCATCCCAGTAATCACCTATCTTTGCAAACTTTGGTTGTGCCTCTATGCCAATGTTTATCTGTCGGGTTTTCAGTGATGCGGTGATATCTGGATTCTCTATCTGTGGCCCCTCAACTTTGTGGTGGCCTTTTTCCTTTGGGATGTTAATGTTCCTTGGATCCTCCTCTTCTTCTTCAGCAGTGATATTATAGCACTCCAGTGCATGGCGCAGCTAGGTGCTCCAATATGGTTGAATCAAGTCCAAAGGATCCTTTAGTATTTCGAAGATCGTTGCACTCTGATCTTTCCTCGCATTTAACTTTTGTGTGAGAGGATCGGTCATAGTCAATGAGAGTGCAACAAGATTTTCACTCGTCAACGACTCTAGTTTGGTTTTGTAGCCTTGGTGATTTGACTTACACAACCTAACGAAAGACCCTAACCTAAAATAATGTGTTTTGCCTGTGAAAAAGAGTTGTTGATCAATTTTATTACGTGGTTATTTTTAAGGTACTTCTTTAATGTCTTTGGAAGGGGTTTTGATGTATGAAATTGTGAGACTCTAACTCAAACCATGCAAATCATGCTTCTCAAATTTTATTTTGATGAGAAATACTTCTATAAGGAGAGAGAGGTACCATTCATTTCCAAAATCAAACAAGCACAATGCAAATTCTAATATACCTAAGAAATGCAGACAATGTTACTTAAGGTAACATGCCCATTAACGAACTAAACAATTAAGAAAATAAGTGGGAAAACAATTTTTTATTTTATTTTAATGATGCAACTAAGATATCCTTCAAAAGAAAACATGATGCAACAAAATAAATCGAAGTTCAAGAAACAAAAGTCTTCAGGACCAAAACTTCGCAAGACATGGGGAGTGAAAATCACAGTAAAGGTGGAAAACATAAATTTTAGGGCATTAATGCAGGTAACTAGGCCAAGACAATGCATTATAGGTAGAGGTAACACACTGAATATAAGGGATAACCAATATTATAATGCTCTAAGGTCCACAACAAATAATGTTATTAGGAATTTACTCATAAAACTATGTCTTATCTCTAAGTCAACAACTCAGATCAATAAGGTTAATTTGCATGACAACAATGGACAAGAATTCAAGCATTGAACATGATCAGAGGTTTGGAATATAGGAGAGAAAAAATAATTGGGAAGTAGAATTATCCACAGTATGGTTGCCAATTTTGTTATAGGGAATTGTGTTCAACTAGAAAAACATAAAACCCTCTCATGTTTTCCCAAAAACCTAAGACAAACAGGTCAAGAGATATACTATCCTAACGTTTGACCCATTCAGTAATGCAAGAAGTTAATTGATATTTACAAAGCAAGGGAAAAGAAGAACTTGATTATCCTTCCATGTATATCAGTTGGAGAGGTTAGTGTAGTTGAGAAGCACTCCCAACTAACTCCAAAGGCCAATCCTACACACAACCTTTACAATGTAATAGTCATGTCAATAAAAAATACTAGTAAATGAACATCTACAAATCATTGAATACATCATTAAGGAACTGACTTCCAGACAATCATTAATCAAGCATAAAAGGCATAAACACTGAAAAATAATCTAGAAGAAACAAGAATAGATCTATATATTTATAAATGGAGGAAAAAATAAAACAAAATGCAGTTGCAAAATGACCTCCTCCAACTCCTAGCTCCAAAATCTCTCTCTCTCAAGTAAGATCTTGATAGCGTAACAATATAAAGAATTCTGATCCCTTTATCAATGGCCAACCCTTTAATTATAGCCCAAATGGAGGCTATGAAGACTATTAGATTCTCTCCAATTCAATTTGGGCAAAAGCTTTGAGGTGGATAATGTTTCCTCATGCTTTAATTATTTCATCTACTTTATAGTGCTTTATTTGTTGAGGAAAAATATATAGACGAAGAAAATGTTATAAGGTTCCACCTTTTAAGAATTCCCTTAGATGAACAAGAGTGTCATAGTTAGTGAACTCTAGATTTTTGTCTTATGTCTAAGTGAGAATTTGGTAGCACAAGTATATGAAGATACAAAGAATTATAGACTAGGGTAACATTTTCCTCATAATACATAACTTGCATTATAACACATTTATTGAATATCAAGGGCGTGTTATAGTCTCAAATAGGTCAGAAAAAAGGGGTTTATTTCAACCAAAGCATAGTGATCTCTTCTGAGCTTATGAGGAGGTATTTTCAGGGATAACACTATCCACTAGTCATAGACCTTAAGGAGGTCACATGAAATTTAGATAACTACCATAATCATAGAAATTCCATAATGTTGTGATTCAATTTCGGTACCTTGCTCAACTAACATTTGACTAGCTAGGAAAAATATTTCCTTATACCAAGGCATCCCTTTTCCTGCTTGTGAAATTTCACATTTTTTGCTTATTCTTCTTCATTCCCATATATATGAACTCATGGGTTTATTGCCATTTTTTCAAAAACACCATAAAATGAAAATCATCATGTTACATAGCATTTTGTCACTATCCTTGTACTCCTCGTTCCTTGATCCTAGAGGACCTCTACAGTGAACCCCACATGCTTTGCCTTCATGGAGAAACTCCCATTATGTCCCTCTTCATGAGTAGATCATTTTCCTTTTGCACCATTTCCCCTGAAACTTCTATTTTTCCCAATTTACAAGATCGACACTAATGACCTTTGTCTCCCCCACGTCCATGTGCAGAGATTAGCACTATTCCCCACAACGATCAATGCGACTGAGCTGTGTTCCAGTCAAGTCGGTCATATTATGGAAAGTTTTTTAAATTAGAGCTGAAGCTTCCATCTCTAGAAGCTCCATAACAGAAGTTTGTTAAATGGCTTGGCTGAATGGGGTTGAGGATGACAGTTTGGGATCCTTTCCCCTGTCATGATGGAACTACCTCTAGGGATAAGTCCTTGTCCCATGAGAAGAGGATCCATCTCCCATCCATCTTTCCTATATAAACCTCCCTTCTTCCTAAGCACAGACTAGGGTGAAAGTCACAGTTTCAAAGTTAGAGTTTTGGCTGAGTGTGAATATACTATTTTAGACAAGCAAGCTATTACTAGTGGTAGCCATCTAGTTGTGTGAGGGAGAAGTGTGTTTGGTTTGGAGTGAAGCCTAAAGGGAAGAGTCTTTAAACTATTTTTGTTTGAAGCCATCATGAAGTGCTAGCAAAAGTGTGTGGGAACCTGGTCTTGTTAGAGGAAGACTACGACGTCAAGACGAATGGTTGTAATCTCCCTTTGATATTAATATATGCAACTATCGATTGATTTCCTACATGTTTTGTAATATTACATATTCGTGTCTTGATGCTTCTTGACTCATTAAGTAGGTTGAATTGCAATTTGTCTATTATTATGCTTGTGTGTTGTTGTTGTTTACTTGTTTCAGGAGCTTGAAGAAGGAAGTGAGAGATTGCTGGAACAAGCAAGCGAGGACATCATCAAGTAGGATAAGCGACCAAGAGGTAGGCCCTCTTGATTGATTCTAACCTAAGGAAATATTCCGTAGGATGTATCTATTGTGGCTAGACCCATTATCGGGCTAGAGGAATTTGTTCATGTCCACACTTATAATTTTACTTCACCACAAATTGGTGACTCTACTGGGGAGATCCCATCCTTTTTTTTGTTTTGGATTTCATCATTTCGTGAGAACTTTTCTAGTTTCACGTTTTCCCTTTTGTTCTGTTTCTTTTCTCCTACTTACTGGCCTAAGTCTAAAATCCATAGTAGCAGATCTGGTCCCTGTTTTGAATTTTTTGTTATTTTTCCTTAGTTCCCTTGGACAACATGTTTAATTGGCTAACAGTCGTGCTGATCAACACTTATTGCGGAGGAACAGCTACATTGACCCGCCTCTGGCACTTGTTGTTAGTTAGGCAGTCATGCCGATCCCTGTAAGTGAAGATTAGGGCTAGACCCCGATCTTGGCTAGTGTGTTCTACTCTTGTGTTTTTGACCCCGTAAGCCCTTTAGACCATTTTCTCCTTGACTAGAAAGCTTCATTTAGCTTGCTTTGTGTGCTTGCTTGGTTTAGCCCACCCTATGATGTGTTAAGTTTGGCCCTGTGTGAAGTTCTTTTTTTTTCTTTGAATCTCTTGATTGACGCTATTTTTGGCCAAAAAGTAGCGTTGATCAGCCATCAACGCTAGTTGTAGTAGTGGTCAGTCATGCTGATTGGCTCTACTTTTGGTCCAAAAGTCGCTCCGGTCTCAGGGGTAAGAAAAAATCAGAATTTCTCCCATTCCAGTGCCAGTGTGTCTTGACCCTCAGACTCTCTTCTTCCACCCAGAAGTGACTACAATGCTTTGTCTTCAATTGAATGAGTGAAAGAATCTCGTTTGTTCTCTTATTTCAAGTGTCTCTTTTCTCTTTCCAAGCATAGATTACATTGCTCGGTTTGTTGATTGAAGCATTTATGTGTTTGGTTTGTTCGATTCAGGGAAGAAGTTGCTTTTAGTTTCATTTATAATGATTTGGATTTTATTGATGCTTGTTTGTTCAGAATTGTGAAAATTTTCATTTAAAGTGCTTTATGTGAAAGATTCATTTTTCATTTTATGAAAAGGAGAACATCATTCTAGTTTACTTAAGCAAAAATATTGCATTAGTAGCGTCATTGAGAAGCTAGAATTACATGATCATAAGCATGGGAAATGAAATGAAACTTATTTTGTTGTTAAGGGAAGATTAAGTGCATTTAGGAGATTTATTAGAGAAAGATTTCATTCTTTGATTGTTGCGTTGATTTTGTGTTCCCTATCTCTCAATTGGTGTTAACTTTCATCGAAGACAAAGACCTTTTTTCTCATATAGCAGCATGTAGGAGTTTTTGTCAGATGACAATGGTAGGGCCTTGTAATTGAGACCTAATTCAAGATCAACCGTTAAAATTTATTGAATTAACCTAAGGAAGCATTGACACTTAACACTCACATTTAGTGGTCTAGGCTAGAGACGTGTTCGAACATCTTTAAACCTACAATTTGTCATTAGCTTCAGTATTAGACAATGATAGCATGGATTTTTGCTCCGCATAACGTCGAGTATATAACGGGAGACCCCTCTAGGATGCAATCCTTTATCCATAGGAAGTCGAGTCGGCTGCCTTGCGAATGTGATACACCGAATACAACATTCAGGGAGATTGCCTGCTCGTACTTCTCGGTTCACCAGGAGGTATTCTGCAATTCATGGTTCCCTAGTAATCTTGTTTACCTAGATCATCTAGAGCAGTAATTTGATCTTTTTGACTCATTAAACTTAAAAGGTCGTTCGAGCGCTTGTCCTTTCAAGCTTGTTTCAAATTGAAAGTGATAGAGTCACCTTTTGCTCTTTCTATCGACTCTTAAAATGTGAAAAGGAAAATTTTTGTTTCAGTGTCTTAAAATTAACTACCCACGAAATATTCCTGGTAAAAGTTATCTTCCTCAGTAATTCTTTAGGGTCGGTTCCAATGGCAACATTTCCAGAGTCTACCAATCAAAGGTTCCCCTCGGATGGAAATCCTGGTCCTTTTCCTTCTTTTGGAAATGTTGGTGCTCCTTATATGGAAACATTGTCCTTCCCTGGGTTAACCATTGGTTTACCTATCTGGTTATTTTTGACCTCGGTGGTCCCGAGTGCCCCAAATCCTATCCAAACGTCTCCTTCATTTGAATCACGTCACGATGATTCTAAGGTTGACCCCTCGCCTTCTTCCCCCATTTCTTCATCATCCTCTTCTACTTCGCCTAGTGAAAGTTTGAAACCTAGTAACTAGGATGCTAAGAAAAAGAAGAAGAAGACAAAGAAAAAGAAGTTAGATAAGAAAGAGGCCAACCATGCAACAGTTACTCCAAGTGCACCCCCCGTAGACAAACCTTTTGATCCTTCGCGGAAGGTAAGATTCCCTTGCAAGTTGTATAAAGGTGACCATCTCCTTTGAGACTGTCCTAGCATTCCCAGAGTCTTAGAGGTATGGTCTCAAAATCTGGATCAACCATCCCCATCGACCTCTAGAGATCATGTTGATGCTACACCCTCAGCTAATGATGGTGAGAAGAAGGTAAATATGAGATTTCCCTGTAGGTTATGTGAAGGAGAGCATCTTCTTCACCTTTGTCCTCTTATGGATAAAGCGTCCAAAGTTTTGGAAAACCTTACAACTCCTCAACCCCAACTTCCTGTCAGTTATAAAAGGCTTTCTTCTGACCCTCTCCCAGTTGGTAAAGAGATTGACTTGGATTCATCTCTTGCCTGTCCTACTCTTGTTGAGAGAGACTCTTTTGTGTTTGTTCCAGACCAACCATTGGTCGTAAAGAGTGTCGACTTGGCTCCGCCACCAATTTCTCACTCTGTTCTAGAAGAGCGTAGTGATCCTACTGTGCATGTTCTTCTCATCTCCTCAGATTATCATGAATCAAAGAGTGACCCTCCCATCCTGGTTATTTATGAGATTCCTTCTCCTATTCCTGTAGAGCATGGGGGCAATCATATAATACCCCAACCAAGTAGTTTTTTCGTCTCTTTCGATTTGGTTCCATTGACTGCTTTCCGCCTCCCATCTTATGTGCCTTTCCAGATCATAGTACAAGCCTATAATATGGTAGTACCTGGCATTATATTAGATGAAAGTGCACCTATTAGCATCATGTCTTCTACTACTTGGAAAGCTTTGGGTTCCCCATAGCTGGTGCCTATCACCTAGAATCTGTTGGCTTTCAACGGAGGAACCAATCAACCTTTAGGGATCCTTCTGAAGTTCCCTATTACTTTGGGAGGAAAAACCATCTATATAGACATGATGGTAATCCAAGGTCCCTTAGATTTCAATCTTCTCCTTGGATGTGACTATGTTTATGTCATGGGAGCTCTTTCTTCTTCGCTTTTCTGTGTGGTTTGTTTTCCGCATGATGGGAGAATTGTGACTATTGATTAGCTATCATTCATTAGTCACCAAGTGCCTCCTTTGCAACCATCTTCCCCTATTGGTTCTTGTTTGCAAGAAGTACCCTTACCGCCATAGTTAAATTATGTGGCTACCCGTTCCGTCTCCACATCTGTTGATGATCACACAGATGGTATAAGGGCATTGGAACCTGATCTGTCATTTGTACCAGTTGACATGTGTTCCTCCGAGAGCATAGTGGCCAAGGGATACTCTCAAGTTGAGGGAATTGACTATGAGGAGACATTTTCTCTTGTAGCAAGGTACTCATCCATAATATCAATTCCCTCACTGGTTGTGCAGATGGGGTGGAAGATCCACCAGATGGATGTAAAAAAACCATTCCTCAATGAGGTTATTGACAAGGAGGTGTACATCGAGAAACCGAAAGGTTTTGAGACATTTGATCGAGAGTCTCATGTGTGCAGGACTCAAGCGAGCATTGTACGGTCTTAAACAAGCATTTCGTGTTTGGTATAGTAGGATCAATAGCTATCTCACCTGTTTGGGCTTCACCAAAAGTGAAGTGGATGCAAACCTCTATCATATCTTGTTAGAAGGTAAATTGCTTATTATTGTCTTATATGTTGATGATTTAATTTTAACTAGTGATGAACAATTGATCAAATGTTGCAAGGAGGACCTTACAAGGGAATTTGAATTGAAGGACATGGGTTTCATGCACTACTTCCTCAAAGTTGGAAGTATGGTAAGGTGATGGGGAACTATTTGTATCTCAAGGAATGTATGAAAATGAGTTACTACAAATATTCAACATGGGGAGTTGCAAACCCATGGAGACACCTCTAGTGACCAACTAGAGGAAAGAGAATGCCACTTCAGGTGAGGAAGTAGATGCTACCATTTATCAACAACTAGTGGGTTCACTAATGTATCTTGTGAACACATGACCATATATGTGCTATGCAGTCAACCAGTTGAGCCAAGATATGGTTAGACCAACCAAATTAATTTGGAAGGCAGCTAAGCATGTTTTATGATACCTCAGGGTCACTACCAATTTTAGACTATGTTACAGATAGATAGAGGGAGTGAAGTTGTGTGGCTTTACAAAAGCATGTTTAATCCAGGTGGATCTCCAGACACTAGTGGCATGGAAAAGGCTCAAAATTCAAAGTGGTGGAAAGATTATTAACTTGACATTAGATCGAAGTGCTCGTCACCCTGATTCCAATGGTGTGAATGACACTCCAATCCGAGTCCGATTGAAGGAGATAGCGACAGTCAAAGTTCAGCTGACTTTTGATGATTGGGCAAGATTAATGAAGACACAAGTTGGAAATTTCCAGTGGATGGAATCCGGCCAACTTCAGCCAGATTCTGGGTGAAATTATCGCTTTGCTAAAATGTCTCCTTCAGCCTAAAATCCAGATTTTCAAAAATGTCCCTATTGCTTTTTTTTAACAAAAAATTAAAAAAAAAGGGATGGCAGCCGCCACACCAATCCTTCAACATTTATTTATGGAGGGGCGGGCCACGACCCCCGGCCCCTCCCCATACCACGGGATTGTGCGCAGAAGTTTAGGTGGGCCGGCCCTTGGGGCACGACCCCAACCCCATTAAACAAAACAATGCACGACAAAGGTGGGCCGACCCTTGGGACGCGGACCCAACCTTCAACAACCACTCCTAAAAAAGAAACGAAGGCCGACGACAAGTGGGGTGGGCGGGCCGCCCAAGGCGGGCCCAACCTGACCCTTCTTAAAATAAAGTTTTTGTTATGTAAAAAAAGGAGCAGGCGGGGTTTGCCCACCCGACCTCCTCCATAATAACCAGATATTCAACCAACCCACCTAACGGAGGTTTTGTGAACTCCATCCATTTTTTATTTTAAAACTCAGTTCATCAGTGTGCCCAGGAAGAGAGGAGGAGAGTGCATGTAGTTCGAGGCAGGTTTTTGTAGGTGGGCCACATTTTCACTTTGTCAAATTTTGACAAATTTTATATGGTTTAAGCATTTCTCGACGCCACGAACGGAATGGCGTTATCCATTTCTCCATCAAAGTTCTGCATTTTTTGGCCATTTTTCAGTATGGAGGTATAAAACTCCTTTTTGTAATTGATGCCTGTACTCTTCTTTCTCATGCCACTTAATGAATGAAGGCCTCCCCATTGATCGAGTAGGGCCTGGAGACATAGTCCAAGTCGGACAAACTCTATTATAAAGTTTCTTGTCTTCTTTCATGCTTTATGTGTTTCTCCTCTTCTCTCATGTGCACACTAAATTTCTATGTTTAAGCTACAATTTATGCATGTAATTCTTTAATACATCTATAAGCAAAAGATATTGGATCAAGTGGTATCAGAGCAGGTCTTTGTAGATGTGAATTGCACGTTTGTATGCTAACAAGAAATAGGCTCCAAAGAGGCCAAGGGAAACTAAAGTCTTTTGATCCCGAAGCAAAGCGTACACATCGAAGGAGAAACATGGTAGATGAAGAGGCTCGTTATGAAGAGAGCTCAATTTCCGCAAAACCTTCTATACAATGGAAGAAAATGTTGGTCAATTTCTTTCAAGACTGGAGAAAGCAGAAGGGAAAACGACAGAAGAACAAGGTTCAGTGAATGGAAATGGTGAAGAAGAACCCGCTCCTTCTCCTTCCACGAGTGAGAGTTCTTCTTCCTCTCATCACCATCATCATAAAAATTCAAGGGATGCATCTAAGAAACCTTTCTTTAAATTAGATGTCAAATTTGATCTTCCCATGTTTAACAATGAAAGTAATGCAGAAAATATTAATAACTGGATTAGGAAAACTGAAATTTGCTACAGGATTCAGCAGATCGAAGATGACGAGGCAAAGATTCAGTTGGCCTCTCTTCGGCTGAGTAGCACTACTCTCATCTGGTGGGAGATCAATTTGAAAAGCAGTAAGAGTGTGGGTAATATTCTTTCCTCATGGCCTAGTTTCATTTCTGCATTAAAGGAACAATTTTATCCCTTGGGTTATAAACAAAAAGCCTTAATGGATTGGCAATACTTAAGGCAAGGTAGAGGTCAGGATGTTCAAAGCTTTACAGAGGAATTTAGAAAACAAGCACTTAATTTGGGCATTGCGCTTGACTCGTCTGAAGTAGTAACTAAGTATATTGGATCATTACATAGTTACCTTAGACATTCATTATTATTGTTTGAACCGACTACTATTGACTCAGCCAGTGTAAAGGCCATCCATATTGAGAACAGGGGAAAAAATGAAAGAGATGATCATTTCAAGAAACCACCTTTCAAACCTCAAAATGGCAAACCCAAAGTGAAAGGAAAAGGAAAGGAGAAGAGGATGACATCCACCAAGAAAGATGAAGGAGAAAGAACCGATTGCACTCACTGCAAAAAGGAAGGTCATGACGATGATCATTGTTGGAAACTGTACCCGGAAAAGAGACCAAAGAAGTATGGAGGAAAAGGCAAGCAGAAGACAGTGGCAACTGTGAAACAAGACCTTGGATTGGATTTTGGAGATGAAGCATTGATCACAGCAGCAGGAACAAAAGGTACTCTTACACCTCATGTTAATTCTGAATCACATGAAGGCACTAGTTCAATAGATGAGCCTCTTCCTAATGAATGAAAGAGAATTGAGCTATTTCATATTAGAGTTATCATAAATCATACAAAATTGGAAACTCTATTTGATACTGGATCCCAAGCAAACTTAATTTTAGAGTCCTTGGTAAAGAAGTTAGGCTTGGAAACCAAACCACATCCAAAATCTTACCCACTTGGATGGATACATGATAAAGCAAAACTAAATGTAACTAAGCAGTGCAAGGTTAAATTTGTGATCACTTCTAAGTTAGTGGATGAGGTAAAACTTGATGTGATACCATTGGATATCTATGGTATGGTGTTAGGGAGTCCATATCTATATGATAGAAAGGAAATCTTCTTCTGTCATGAAAACAAATACCAAATCACAAAAGATGGGGTACAATATATTGCAAGGGCTCATCAAACTAAAATCAATGCCAGCCTTGTAAGTGTAGGACAAATGAAGAGGTTGGTGAATTCCAGTAAGGGTTGCATGCTTATGGTTGTAAGGGGGAAAGATGTAGAATTATCCGATGCTTTCCAAGGTTTTGATCATGTGCATAAAAAGGAATTATGTGAATTAATTTCTAACTATGATGAGATGTTTCAACAACCAACGGGATTGCCTCCAAAGAGGGAAATCCAACATGAGATCCATTTGCAACATGACGCTCCTTTACCAAATATTGGCATGTACAGGATGTCAACCATTGAGATGGAGGATATCAAAAAGTAGGTGCAGGAACTATTGAACCAAGGATTCATCAGACCAAGCACTTCTCCATGCAGCTCATCAATTGTCTTAGTGCCGAAGAAAGATGGCACACGAAGGATGTGCATGGATTACTGAGCACTAAACAAAATCACGGTGAAAAATCGTTACCCTCTTTCGCGCATAGATGATTTATTAGATTAGTTAAAGAATGTTATCTATTTCACCAAATTGGATTTGCATAGTGGTTATCACTAGGTCCAAATAACAGAGCAAGATGTGTGGAAAACCACCTTCAAGACCAAACAGGGGTTGTTCGAATGGATGGTCATAAATGATCTCTTTAGGCCTTTCATTGATGAATTTGTTCTTGTATATCTAGATGATATTCTTATCTTTAGTAAAAGTTGGAATGAACATGTATTCCATGTGAAGAAAGTGCTTGATGTATTGAAAAATAAAAAATCTATGTAAAATTGTCAAAGTGTGAGTTTGGGAAAACCTCTTTGGTTTACCTAGGTCATATTGTTGGTCATGGTCAGCTAAAAATTGATCCTTCTAAAGTTGAAGCAATTGTAAATTGGCCTAAGCCTACTAGTGTAACTGAGGTTCGTAGCTTTTTCGGTGCAGTACAGTACTGGTGGAGATTTATTGCCAATTTCTATATTATTGCAACACCTTTACACACATTGACAAGTGTAAAGAAAATCTTTCAATGGGGAGGAAAGCAGCAGAAGTCCTTTGAAACATTGAAAGAAAAGATCAGCACCGCACTGGTCTTGGCCTTACCAGATCTCCAACAGCCATTCCAGATTGAGTTAGACACCAACGGATATGCCATGGGAGCTGCACTGATGCAGAAAAAGAAGCTGGTATGTTACCATTCAAAGAAATTCTCTTAGGCTGTGATAAACTATCTCACTTATGACAAGGAGTTATATGCCTTGGTCCATAGTGTGAAAAAGTGGAAACACTACCTGATTGGCAAGGAGACCATCATCCATACAGATCATCAGCCCTTGCAGTATCTACAGTCACAAACCAAGTTGCTGTAATATCGTCATTTCAGTTGGATGGGTTTTCTTGAACAGTTTCATCTGGTAATAAAGTATAAGAAGGGCACTAGCAACAAAGTGGTCGATATGCTATCTTGCCCTCCTATTTTTGCTTCAGTTATTTTGCATAACGTTTTGTTATCTTTTGAAAGTTATGTTGAACAATATGCTAACGATGATGACTTTAAGGAGATTTATGCAAAACTAACTGATGGTTCATAGGTGGACAACTATCACTTGCAGGGGAAACTTTTGTATCACCTTCGCAAATTGTGCATACCCACAGGAGAAAGGGTACATGTAATCTGGGAGGCCCACACCTCCCTTGTGTCTAGTCATTTTGGTGTTGAGAAAACTTTGTGTCATGTACAAAGATTTTGTTTTTGGCCTCATATGAAGAACATTGTGACTCATTATGTAAAGGGATGTGTGATGTGTTCTGTTTCAAAGCCCTCTAATAGAAAACTTGGGATCTACACACCACTCCCTATTCTAATTCATCCATGGGAAAGTGTGTCGATGGATTTTGTAGGAGGTTTGCCTTTTTCTAGAAAAAATCACAACCATTTGTATCTTGTCGTTGACCGTTTTAGTAAGATGTGTATTTTAATGCCTTGTAAAAAGCAGATCACTACAGAGTAGACTGCTTATCTTTTCTTTCAGCATGTTTGGGTCCATTTTGGGTTGCCCACATTGATTGTGTCAAATCGAGACTCTCTCGCTTTCTCGGAGAGTTTTGGACCAGCTTGTGGAAGATGATGGACACCAAGTTGAAAAGAAGCACGACATTTCATCCACAGACTGACGGACAGACAGAAGTTTTCAACTGCACCGTGGTACACTTGTTGCAAGGCTATTGTGGGAAACATCCTAAGTTGTGGGATGAGCATCTTCCATATGTGCAGCATTCCTACAATTGAGCAGTACACTCATCTAGGCATTGTTCACCATTTGAGACATGTTTTGGATACCTGCCAAAAGATCCTTTTGATATGGTCTTTGGAAGGGAAGATGACTCTATTGGACGTGATGACAGGGATAAAGCACAACAATTCATTTAGCAGATCCAGTTGATTCACCAAGCAGTACAGGAGCAGTTGGAGAAAAGTCAAGCCCGGTACAAAGCTCAACATGACAAACACCAAGTCGACCATCAATTTCAAGTGGACGACAAAGTGTGGTTCCATATCAGCAAGGAAAGGATGAAGGGAGAAGGGAAGAAGGTGTGACCAATCCGGTATGGTCCATTCACCATCTTGGAGAAGATTGGAAACAATGCCTTCTATCTCAACTTGCCGACATATATGAAGATGTACTCCATAGTGAATGTGGAAAACTTAAAGCTGTATGGGCCACCATTGATTATGGACACCGAAGAGGTGGGAATAGTTCCTACAGTTGATGAATTTGCACTAGAGTCTCTCGATGATTTACCTGAAGACACCATCCTTGACAGAAAAACCAGGACTTCACGATGAGGAGATGTAGAATATCTTCGAGTTGGTTTCAGGGGGATGCGCCCTAGCAAGGAAAAATGGCTGGAAAAATAAAGAGTGAGGGAACAATTCCCTCACTTGCCAATTGATTGATAAAGCTTTTGGCGGTCCAAAATCTCCTCAAAGGGGATGATTGATCCAAGTGGATCTCCAGACACCAGTGGCATGGAAAAGGCTCAAAATTCAAAGTGGTGGAAAGATGATTCACTTGACATCACATCGAAGTGCTCGTTGCCCTGATTCCAATGGTGCGAACGACACTCCAATCCGACTCTGGATGAAGGAGATAGAGACAGTCAAAGTTCAGTTGACTTTTGATGACTGGGTAGGATTAATGAAGACACAAGTTGGAATTTTCTTGCGGAAGGAATCCGTCCAACTCCGACCGAATTCCGGATGAAATTGTCGCTTTGCTAAAATGTCTCCTTCGGCCTAAAATCTGGATTTTCAAAAATGTCCCTGTTGCTTTTTTTTAACAAAAAAATTAAAAAAAAAGGGGTAGCAGGCCACCAACCCTGCCACCCCAATCCTTCAACATTTATTTATGGAGGGGTGGGCCATGACCCCCGGCCCCTCCCCCCATACCACAGGATTGTGCGTAGAAGTTTGGGTGGGTCGTCCCATGGGGCACGGACCCAACCCCATTAAACAAAACAATGCATGACAAAGGTGGGCCGGCCCTTGGGGCACAGACCCAACCTTCAACCACTACTCCTAAAAAAGAAACAGAGGTCAGCGATAAGTGGGGTGGCCAAGCCACCCAAGGCGGGCCCAGCCCAACCCTTCTTAAAATAAAGTTTTTGTTATGTAAAAAAAGGAGGAGGCGGGGTTTGATCGCCCGACCTCCTCCATAATAACCGGATCTTCAACCAACCCGCCTAACAAAGCTTTTGTGAAATCCATCCATTTTTTTATTTAAAAATTCAGCTCATCAGTGCGCTCAGGTAGAGAGGAGGAGAGCACACGTAGTTCGAGGTAGGTTTTTGCAGGTGGGCCAAATCTTCACTTTGTCATATTTTGACAAATTTTATATGGTTCCAACATTTCTCGATGCCACGAACGGAATGGCGTTGTCCGTTTCTCCATTAAAGTTCTACATTTTTTGGCAATTTTTCAATATGGAGGTATAAAACTCCTTTTTGTAACTGATGCTTCTACTCTTCTTTCTCATGCCACTTAATGAATGAAGGCCTCCCCATTGATTGAGTAGGCCCAGAGACATAGTCCAAGTTGGACGAACTCCATTATCAAGTTTCTTGTCTTCTTTCATGCTTTATGTATTTCTCCTCTTCTCTCATGTGCACATTAAATTTCTATGTTTAAGCTACAATTTATGCATGTAATTCTTTAATACATCTATAAGCAAAAGATCTTGGATCAATTTTGGGAAGGGAGTCCATCAGAATGAAAGAATACATCAGGTAAAAATTTTAGTGTTGGGTCTGCAATAGTTTCTTGGTACAACAAGAAGCAAAGATATGTGGCTCTCAGCCCGACATAAGTAGAATAAATGGTAGCAAGTCAAGTATCATGTGAGGCGATCTGGATGAGATAGATACTTGTTGGACTATTTGGTCAGATGATGGATCCAACTGTGATCTACTGTGATAATCAGAGTTGCATCAAGTTCTACAAGAATCCTATTTTTCACGATTGATCCAAGCATATAGATATCTGGTATCACCATTTATGCGATTGTGCACAGAGGCGGATAATATTGCTTCAGTACATTCCGACAGAGGAACAAGATGCTAACATTTTGATAAAAGCCTTGTCAAGAGGGAAGTTCAAGTTCGATAGGTGTAGGAAAGGGGTGGTTGATAATCTCTTTCTTGTTGAGAGGGAGTGTTGAAAAATACAACAAGAAATTCTATATTTCATTTTGCCTTGATTAAATTGAGAAAATTAATATTTCCACGTCAACAGACAACTTGGATACAGTTAACTCATGTGACATGGATTGTGTCACCCAGTTTACTCAGTAAATTCGAGTTGGAGGAACTAGTGGAAGGTCAGTTCTGCATTGGCACTTTAGTCAAACTCAGTGCTCATCCAATTAACTAATCAATCAACCCAAAATAGCTAGTGCACGCAAAGAATTCAAGTTACCCAGTTGAGGTGGATATTCCAAGGGAGTGTAACATCAGTTGTAGACTAGTCTTGAGTTTACAAGTGTTTCATGTAGTTAGATGATCAACCTTGGGAATTACAAAATCCATTTTGGAGAAATTCCTAAATAATAGGGCCAAATTTCTCAAGTAATTATACAAGGAAATAGGGGCCCAAGTAGAGGCATAAATTGACTAAGTCTAGGTCAAAGCTTCTTAGTGAGCAGATAGATAGGTTATTCTCTTCTAGGTTGTACTCAATTGAGCAAAGCAATTATAATACATCTCTATTCATCAAATTAATGCAAGCAAGGATTGCGGTTTTTAACAGATTTCTTTCCCCAGGAAAAATATTGTGTGCATGTGTGTTATTTCTTATTACATGTCTGAATTTTTGTTCTAAATTATGAATTAACCTCTACAGAGCAGTAGAGTAGGTTTGTGTCTTGTGATTTTGATTAAAACTTCATTAGCTGTTGCAAATCTACACCATAATTTCTACAAACATGTCTATATAGATAACTGGATTTTTTTTGTTAGCAAGTGGGAAAACTTATCATAACTTAGTTGTCAAACCAACAGTGGGAGAAACCATAATTGGCTACTATCCGCAAATGTGAACTGGCTCATCGTTTTTATTCATGGAAAACCACACCACTTGGAATTACTTGTGGTGGTCTATAAGGGAGTAGAATTTCACTCGTACCACATGCCTCAAGGTCATGGGTTGTTAATTTGTTTCCTTGCGTCCAAGAAAAATGAACACGCACCAAAAAGAATAAATTTTAGGGCATACTCCAGGCCCAAGATAACTAGAGTTTATATAAGAACACATACCATAATTTTAAACTTTTTAAAATAATAATTTTTTTTGTAAATCAATCATTTCTATTAATTAATATCAAAGGCACATTTGAGAAGCTTGGGAGTAGACTTCTTCCGAACTCATTCCTACTAGACTTGTTGGCTAGAAGGTAGTGCCAAAAACACATTAACAACAACAACAACGAACAAAAAAATTCCAAAAGATCCCAAGAACCAAAATGCATCCAACATTCATCCCTGATCGACAAGATTACCAGGAACTAGAATGTGTAGTCCATTTCCTAGAGGCGGGGGAAGGCAAAAACCTTCATGAATGCGTGCTTCCATATGTTCCATCTTGTCCTCGAGTTAGTCCAATCTCTCTTGGATCCTTTTATGATCTCGAAGTAGAGATACCAATTGATCCATCATGTGCCATTGGTTGTGTTGAAGATCATTCATGAAAGCAATAATTTGATTCCAATCCTCATGCTAGTCGTGTGAAAGTTTCTCCAGAATCGTGGTGACTTGTTGAATTTGAGTTTCCAGTGAATCAAATGGAGGTGGAAGATCAAATTCCAGGAGAAAGGGGTGGTTGTTGGTCTACTTCTTTCCCAAAGTCTCATATTTCCACACGGTGGTCTACTTCCTAGCCTCAAGGCCCCATGCCCCTGCAAGTGCGACCATGTTAGTGTTGCATGGGCCTCAGAATGAAAACTGAAGGCCACTAAACCCATGCCCTACACTATGAGAAACAACTTCCTTGAAAGTCCCAGATTAAACCATCAAAAACACCCCCAATGCGAATAAGACAAGAATATTTACAAAATTTTCGACTGGAGAGGAGTCGATTTTTGGCCACACCAAGCTCTAAACACACCCATGATGCTAATTGACTCGGAGACCCAACAGAGAGAGAGGAAACCCAGAAAACAACAACACTACCTCCCCAATTGACCTTGAATAGTGAACTCAGGCTAAGGAAAAAGACAAAGACTAGAAGGGGACGGCCCCCAACAACTATAGACTCAACCTCGACTACCCTGAGCCAAACAACAAATCCACTATGAAAAATAAAAGTCCAGACAGGAGAAAGAATGTGTGCAAACCTAGAAGTCGGGGAAAAGAATTTTACCAGTGAGATTGAAATTGAGGTGGTTGCAAATAGTCACTGTAACTTTTAAACCCAACTATTGTTTGCCTCACATAAGCACAAAGTGCCCACCCAATGTCTATGCCAACCTCCACAAGCTTAGGTTCCAAATTTTTATATACTGAGCCACTGTTGTTATAGGGAGTAAGCCTCTAGTGCTTGAAGCAATGTCCTTGCTCACTATCGCTATGTGGGGAGCCAGGGATGGAAAGGAAAATAAGCCACTTTGCACTCCTAAAGGAATGTTGCCAACTTTCATTCCTTGCATTACCATGCAAATTCAATGATTGTCTCAAGGAGCCCAAATGCCAATTATACCACAGAGCCCTTCGAGAACCATCTATTGCTGCACGCCACCTGAAGCGTATTTAACACAATTCATTACCACCATTACCACTTGGGTTGCGATTAAATTCTCCTCCCTTTCCTTCACTCAATGTTGAGATCACCCAACTCAATGTTGAGATCACCCAATCAAGGAAATATGATTTAATTATTAATATCAAGGAAAAAATATTAAAAATGGAAGAAAAATCCAAATCACAATTTAAAATAAAACTTGCATTCCTCATCGTCAGATTTTTATTTAAAGTCTAACCTATGAATAAACAAAAAGTTCATAAATAAACAACCCATGCATGTTGCACAACAAAGACTATCCAACCCCAATATAATAATTTAGATGAAAATCTCTAAACTTTATTTTCTAGGAAATTCTCTATTTGTGCAAACATAATAACCCCTGCATGATAGTTATTAACGATATTATTCATAAAAAAAATTTAACAAAATATCTTATGGTATTTTTATGCTGTAAGGCATTCCCTCTGGGAAGAACTCCCCTCCTATATTGCTTTGGCAAAATCTGCACCATAAGATCAATTGTTAGATGATTGAAACGTCTTCCATTGTTGGATCCACCAATTAAAATTTCAACTAATTCTTTGCGGTCTTTGGTTTACGCAGGTTAACTGTGTGTACAACTATTCATCTATAATGGTTCTTGTTCAAATATAACGACGTGCCCCCAGTTACTCGTCCATCATACTTGCTACAGCGCCCACTCTGGACACTTTGTCTTCCACCCTTGGATCCACCAATTAAAATTTCAACTAATTCTTTGCGGTCTTTGGTTTACACAGGTTAACCAAGTGTTCAACCGGTCATTTGTAACGGTTCTTGTTCAAATATAATGACTGCCTCCAGTTACTCATCCATCATACCTACTACAACACTTGCTCTGTACACTCTCCCTTTGTGCTCGACACCCTCTAATGGAAACATGTAAATTTTTACAGGGAAGCTCATTACTTGTTTACGCTGCAAAAGAGATTTGCATGAGTCTGACTTAACTGGGTTTTTCACTGCATGATCTTATGCGCTTGTAAATTACGCGAGTCTTTGACATCTGATGAAACTGAATCAGAATGGTTCAGTGAGGACGAATTTATGCTCTGTCGCACGTTTGTATCCAAACAGCCATGGCGGTAGGGGTTCGTTGAGAAAGAAAAAATTAGAATGTTGTGCCTCGTCTCCAGTTCTAGCTCAATTCTTCAGCCTCCTCCTAGTCCTCCAAGAATTTCAAGAATGCGATCAAAAAAGTTATTGGTAAAGCTTAATCTGACAATTCGATATATAAAGAAGCCCGATGAATCAACTGTATCGAACAAACGTAGGGGCACCAGAAGGTGGAACTAGTCTTATAGTAAATTCGACACAGATAACAGAGTAACGACTTTGCAAATCTAGGCATAACCGTGGGGTTGGTCGTATGCAAATGAGAATACATACATTTGAAACCAGAAACATCGAGATCCCTCACATCAATGGAGATGATAAAAACAAAAACGGAAGTGGAGTCCAGGTTCTGCCCCAAGCCCAGGAGTAGGCCATTGATATCGCAATAGTTGTATACAGAACATTAATAGTGGTTAACAATAAGTTCTTCAGAAATAACCAAACTATAGTTATCCCTTCATGTGTCACGAATTCAATGACTCTGTTCAATACTAAGTATACCACAATATTTTCTAAACTGTTCTAATGTTGTTCATAAGGAGATAGGGGATTATGAGCGATTCAAATGTCTGCTTGATTTATAGATTTAGCTGAATTGTAACTTAGCTATTCTTCTTTAAATTTTCCATCAAGACCTGATGCCATACTACTTTCAACTATGAAACACCTTTGGCCATGCACATTTTTTCAAAGGAAAAAAATTTGTTTTTTTCAAAGTTGTATGCCATTTTTTATTGATATATGTAAAATTCCACAACCAAACTGCTAGATAGAAAGGCTGGTAATGAACTATAAATTCAATGTTTGTAATAGTGATCAATCATTATCCACTTCATCTTCATATTGCGTATATGCCTTTTCTAACGAAAGAACTTTGTATGAATTGCAATATCCATTCTTCTTACTGGGAAAATAAATGATTTTGAAAATTTTTCAAAAAAAGTGAGTAAGAAACAAAAATGCATAAAAAAATTACTTCTTTCATTATGTTACTCTTTCTTATCCTACCGCTTTATGGCTTTTCCTTTGTAACATGTGGTGTAATTGCTAGTTTATACCCAACCACCTTTCCTCTGCGCCTCCACTTCCCCTTTTTAGAATTTGTCATAATCATGATACATGACATAAGTTTTGGAGTTTCATTCTTAAAAAAATTAATGTTATTATTTTGCCAAGAGAAAATCCGATCTAGGTTTGTCATATATTTGTTTATTTTATTTTGACAAATAATAAGAACAATTTTACATTTATTATTTATTATGTGTCTGATCACAACAAGATACCTAGGAGATTTACATCATATTTAGTCTGATTGAAAGTTCTAAGAGGAGAGAAGAAGATTCTTCCAAAAGGTCTAATTGTTTTTTGTTGCATTACTTCCTACTGCCAAGACTTAAACATCTAATACTGTAAATTATACAAAATTGACCAACTATCAAAACACATTTGCATGGGATTCTCATAGTATATTGAATAGGGGCGGATGCCATTTGGCTAGTTGAGGTGTTGTTTCTTGAGCTTCTGGAGTCTTCATCATTCTGTTGAGTGTGCAATTTTTCTATTCTAGAGGTGCATCCCATCGATTTCATCTTTCATACATTGAATTTGAACTTTCTAGCCTTGCACTATTTCAAACAGGTCAACAATTTACTGTCTAAGCTCCAAGACCTCTACATACTAGTCAAGTGGAGGGCGAGGGAAAAAATGGTAGTTATACTCCATTGGACTGTGGGTGCATTTTTGGCTAGCAAGATCAGTCCACTTGATACCAGAGTGTGCAAAAAAATATCTCTTTTAATAAAGCCTTTATAAGGTCATACACCACCCAATTTTAAATTCTAAACATATAATTATTTGTTAGTTACATGACTGTAAACTTTTAATAATTGAGTTTAAAGTTCTAACATTATTATAGGGCGGTCAATTAAATTTTAAATATAGATTCTATGTGTGCTTGCTTGCATTATGTTTGTTGCTACTTGAACCTGTTTATGTGTGCCTGCATGCGTTATGTTTGTTGCTACTTGAACCTGTTTATGTAATTGATTAAAACCATACCATGAGTGGAATGGTATATTATTTATATTTTAAAATTTGGAAAGTTTATTTCGTTCAAATATTGTGTATTATTTGAATGAGTAAAGGGAAGATAGAAGACTAGTTGTTTTTAGTGATATTTTTTAAAAGTTTTTTCGGTGGTTTTTCTGGTTTAATTTCTCTAAAATTTGGTAAGAATTTATTGAAATCACAAGTTCGATGAGTAAATCTTGCACAATCGAAGTGCCCTAGGGTTTTTCAAGGTGTTGAATCTATATATAGAGTTAAAAACCTAGTTTAAATAACAAAAATCAAGATTTCACCTCCATTTTTTCCACCGAATTCAAACACCAGAAAATCCAAAAAATCACACTAAAAACAACAACTTCGAAAGACAACTCCAATAAAAAACAGTAAAAAGTTTTCTTTAGAAGAAAATAATAAATGAAGAGACAGATCGACCTGGAATAAATAAAATTATGATGAATCTATTGCATGTGGCCCGTTTTTGGGTCTTTCCCAAGTGGTATTGGCCAACATTCTAACTCCCCGAAAAAACACCGCTTATTCTAAGTGAATTTTTTTCCTTTGTGCCTTGATAACAAGGCAATAAGACTATACTATGTTTATCTTAGTACCACTCATTTCCCACTACATCGAATATACCATGTTTATCTTACCTACAACTTGTACCACTCATTTCCCACTATATCCATTGTGTGATAAGGATTCTTTTACTACCTAGATATGGTGTACTATTATAATTTACCAAAAAATATGAGAAACGGTTAATGAGTGCATATGATGCATTTCAAATGAAGTGCTTAAGTGGCTTAAGAAGAAACCATTATGGTCTATATGAATTTTATAGAAACAAGGGAGGTTGCATCGCAACTATTCACTGCATTAGGGATTTTGTTAGAAAATTTAGGAAGCCTCTCAAGTTCATAGTGATAGTGCTGGTAGTGTTGTTAAATCGACCGGTTAGTTTGACGCTCGAATGATTGTCGCTGAATTATCAGCAAGCAAGGGACTGGTTCCAGTACTTGACGGGTGAGTGCTGAGAAGGACATCCTAAGCCTGAGTATTGGCTGCTGAGCTCAGTGAATTCAAGCAAGGGACTGGTTCTGTCAGTACTTGATGGGCAAGTGCCGAGAAGGACATCCTAAGCCTGAGTATTGGCTACTGAGCTCAGTGAATTCAGTCCTGAGTTTTCTAAAAAGATAGGTTCAGGAAATAGAAGATATCCCCGATCGTATGGAGATGGGAAATGAAAGTGCGGTAAGTAAAGGAACCCAGAACTATGAAATACAAGTCAAACTTGCCAGCTGCAAGTCAGACCTGAAAATACTCACAGGTTATCCACTGCCTGGTGAGTCCAACTTGTGTGTAGATAGAAAAAATTGCCCATGTAAAAATATACATGCCAAATGGGTGAGTGCCGAGAAGGACATCCTAAGCTTGAGTATTGGCTACTGAGCTCAGTGAATTCAGTGCTGAGTTTTCTAGCAAGTCAAACTTGCTAGTTGCAAATCAGACCTAAAAATACTCACAAGTTATCCACTGCCTGGTGAGTCCAACTTGTGTGTAGATAGAAAAGATTGCCCATGTAAAAATATACATGCCAAAAGGAAAAGAACAACCCTCTATCTAAATGATTTATGTTGCCAAGTTTTTAACCATGTTTTTGTTAACTTCAAGCCAAACTCTCACACTTTGGACATGCTGAGTTGTTCAAGAAACTGAGATTGTGAACGTTGGCATGGGTAGTGTGTTTTAGTACTTGCATTTTGTTTGTTGTCTATTTTGGAATGCTATATACACATTCTGGCATGATCTCATAAATATAACTGCTTGAGCATCAGGGAAGGTTTCCAACTCAATTTAGACAGTACTATTGGGGCTCAACCTATAAACCATTCCAATGACTCTGGAAACTTGTCTGGCACTAAAATTCAGGAGTCCATTGTTTCTTGAGAAACAAAAACCATTTAGAATGAGTTTGAAAGTGGTACAAATTGAAAGGATGGATCAACTAATTTTGTCATACATACAAAACCGAGGACCTCCCCCTGTAGCTTGGGATATGCAGGATCAACGCCCAGATGAACAAGATGATGTGGTACAGATTGAAGGTCCAATTAACATTACAGACAGGCCTCAATTTATAATACCACCACCTCCCCCACCACATCAACTTTGGTAGCGGAAGATGCAAAGACCATTACGGTCACGTGCATTATAGTACACTGAAAATGGCCTTTGATGTTGAAATTTGTAACAACTAAATCACTTTACGAGAGGGAAAAAGACAAAAACTACGCACTTCTCAAACATGTGATTCTAAATAAATATTTTGAAACTTTGTTGATTCAAAATTTGCAAAAAATGAATGATTTCATGGCGATAAAAATGGAGTTGTAAACAATGTCATTCTAAATAAAGTGTTTTAAAGTTGGTTTATTTCAGAATGGCACACTCATAATTAACCATCTTTATCTCTAGGGTTCATGTTGGGAATATTTCAAGTGAAGTTAAAAAATTTCCTACCAAAAATAAATTGATGTTGGGAATATTTCAAGTAAAGTTAAAAAATTGCCCACCAAAAAAGCAAATTTCTATTTTAATTAGGTTTGCAACTTGAACCTAGTCATATAAAAATGACAAATTGGGAGAAATATCGGTTCAGAAAATAATTATTTAATGTTGTATATTTTGTGCATTCAACATTAACACTTTACAGTATATTTATATTTTGCAAATTAATAAATTGAACTTGATATTTTTGTAGATGCATAAGAATGAATGACCGCAAGAATTATAAATATTAGCATAAATTCGATATGCTTAGCAACGTCAACATCATGTTAAAGGAACATCGACATTCACACTCATAGAACAGATCACATTTGATACCTTTATAATACATTTCATTTGGCAGCATAATTGATAGACGTAATTGATATATGTTTCAGATAGAAATTTTTTTGTCAACATAAAAATAATGAACATGAAAAAGATTACAAATATTTTGTCCTATGACTTTTAGACCGAAGCACACACGGCTTATTGGAAACAATATAAATACTATACAAGAGAATAAAAAAATTCTGATTAAGCCTATTGTGGACCCTGGCGCTCTAGAGGAACACTAAGAAGCTGTAATCAAGCTCTATAGTCACAAGTTAACCATTAATCTCGCTTTTAATTACAAATGCCATAATTCTAACAAAATGAAGAACATATTGACATGCATAAGCACACCGACACATGCCCACAATGACACATGCAGAAGCACACGACAATGTGACTGTTATTATGATCCCTTTCCCAACAGGATGGGAAAACAGAGACAATGGGTAAATGAAGAGACAAAACAAATGGGAAAATAGAGGCAATGGACAGACGAAGAGACGAAAATGAACATGCATACAAGTTCCCTTCTTCAATGATACTCGCAGACAGGAGTTGGAGCTGTTCAAAGCCAAGATAGATTTTGTGGCATTGCAGCTTTTGGGGCATTGCGCGGGAAGTAGATTGGTGTTTTTATGGCATGGGATTGAGGTCGATTTTACATTTAGACATCGCAGTATGTGACTCCCACCCAAACACTGGAAATTTGAGCTCCCCTTTAAAGCATTTTCTCTCTTCTGTGTATGCAGTGAAAGGCGCTCAGTCGCCAAGGGTGCTCGAATCCATCATTCGAGGGGCAGTGAAAGATATAGTATTAAATTTTTTGATGCCAAAATGCACAGCATCCACAGTTGAGTAGCTCAGTCGACTCAGCGCCTGCTATTACTCGTATCAGAGGGTTTGTCATTTGAACTGTTTCTAAACCTCTTGTTGGAACACTGTCTTTAGAGTCAGACAAAGTTGGAGAAGCATGTCAAAATAAACAAAAGCACATCAGCTCATATCAGAAGCACATCAACCCATATCAGAAGCACATAGTAAGAATGAAGAAGAGGAAAGGGCGACAGTAAGGACAGCCCATATCAGAAGCACATCAGAAGCACATAATAAGAATGAAGAAGAGGCAACTGTAGTATGCTACAGAAGCCACAAAGGAAGGTAATTATCTTTATCCTTACATTTGAATTCGGTATCCACATCAATTCGGTATCCATCGCTGTTGCACAACAATTTAGTATCCATAGCTGTTGCAGAGTTGAATCTCCATCTTGATAAGTATCTACATCTGGATGTGTTGCTTCTTAAACAAGGTAAACTACTGATTCAACCTAGGCTACTAGCTTTCGAACGGGTGAGGATGCTGGATCAAGTTTAAGCCAATTGCCAGATCCAGATGCAGATCGAATTGGACCCGTTCTAAATCCCGTTGGCTCCAAGTTCTATTTCCGGCACATCTTCGATTTACTGGTATGAAAGTCTGGTGTGAGTTCAAGATATTCAGCATAAGCCATCTTTTATTTTTCTCTTATCGATGTGATCCTTGTCTTCCGTTCGGCTTAGCTAGTGTCATTTCCCTTAGGGCGGCTATCCCTGGAGCATTGATGGCCTTCATCCTGAACAGATTATCAGGATGTTAGGCATGATGATCGCAGCCTCAAATGCCTATCTTCATGGGAAGAATGAAGCTGAAACTGCATATCGACTTATCACTGAAGGATTTGTCGGTACGCTGAAAAACTGGTGGGATCATCTACCAAAGGAAGCCAAGGCAGAGATTGAAGCATCTGTAAGGATTGATCAATCCCCTTGTCAACCTGCTCGAGACTTAGAAGGACAGCTAATCCTGAATCCAGTAGAGAGTTTACTTGCTACAATTCGGACACACTTCTCTTTTATGGCTTATCAAACTCTCCACTTCCCAGCTCGAGCGGAACACGATGTAACCAAACTTCTGGTTCACGCGGTAGTGAGATTGTGGCCATGCACATCTTCATGCAGCCCTCCTCTCCTCTCGCCATCTCACCACGCTCATCTTCACGCAATCTTCATGCAAGCCACACAGACCACCTGTCTGTGTAAAATAAGACAGTTTTACATCCAAAGTATTAGGCAATAGGCAAGCATGAACATCCCAAGTCCCAAGCATTAAATTCCGATCATTAATGCTAGCAATAAGATGATCTATAGCTGATGTATCAATGATAAGAAAAACATAAATATATATAACCTAAGTTTTTGCCTCCCCGCCCTCAGCAAGAGGCCAAATAAGATAGTGAATGATTATTGTAGAGCATTGGAAAGGTATGTTTTAACGCATAACTTAGTAGTGTTTCAAGCAATAGTTGTAACCTTTTCTTTATTATACAATAGGGAGAATGCAATGGGAATGAATATGAATGATCTAATTACTGAAAGTATCTTCTTTCATGCAGGTAAGGACAAAAGTAAGAAGGCGCGGTGCTAAACAAGAGTCCCATGAGCAGATAACGGTTGTCCCCCTAATTCCGAATAAAGTCCAGACCAGGGCGAGTAAATTAAGGCAGATCATTCCAGGATGAGATAAAGGACTGTCAGTTCGGAAGATGAGGAAGAAAAAAAAGAAAGGAGTTAACTGTTTAACAGATCACTCAGGATCTTTGATCCTGAGGGATCGTTACGTTCAATTATTTTGTTGTTTAGTTAACTCCGCCATTACTTGTATAAGATGGGGCGGCATCAAAGACTTAAGGGACGTCGGGAATATTGTGTATGTTTACTTTCTGTTTTATAAACTGCACTATTGGTTATACTCAGACCATCGAGTCTCTTTGAGACTTAGTTTTGCTGTATTATTGTTGATGCTTTAATATAATACATTCGGTGTTAATTTCCTCCTGCATCTGAAGTAAGTTATGGCGGTGCCATTGAGAGCTAAGGGCCCGGCTCCAACGGACACTGGCTGATTGTATCATTACAGCTTTGTATGGTTTGTTTACTGTTATCTATAATTTGATATACGTACATACCGGTTCATACTTGGTTATCAGTAGTTTTCCTTTTGTAAATCTTTGTAACGAGTTTGCAGCATATTTCCAGGATTGATCACATAACAAGTTGTTCACTTTCGTTACAGATTTTATAGGTGGAATGTTTCAGCTGCATATGGTCGATGTAATGAACTATTGGTAATCATTTCAGATTATGTTTGTATATGATTGACGTTTCCTGTTTATGGTGATTTGTTGTTCCATTTGGTTAATTGTCTACTTGTACAAGAGATTGCCTTTATTTACATGAGAGTTGGTGCCAAGAATTAAGAGGGTTGAACTCGCGAGACTTAGTTTCTTTACTGCTGTTCCTTTTATTGCTGTTCCATTCTGCTTTCTTGTTGTTCCTTTTTACTTGCATTCCTTGATATTGTGTGGGAGGAGGATCAAGGCTGTCGTGAGACCCAGCAGACGCTATTATGCTCCCAGATCCATGATCCATACTCTAGTTTCTTTTCCTTTATCAGTTTCTAAAGGGATGGGTTACTACTTCGGTACCCTTGACTGACAAAGTTGCCATGTGTGAATTCTTTATGCCGAAGTAATTTAGCATAGCTTAGCATCCATTTACTCTTGTATTTCTTAGATCTATACTACGAAGCATTACTTTGACAAATCGCCTCAAATTGAGATACCCTTCGCAATAACAAAAACGTTCCCGGATTGACTTGTAATGTGAGATAACTAGAGGTGAAAAAGGCAATTGTTACAGCTCTACAATTATGTATCTGAAAAACTTTCATTATAATCCACGAATTGACGGTGACAAGAAGCTCACAAATAGCTCAATTAATACTAACATCGTGAGTTTCGATTACTATAGTCCCTGGCCATTGCTAGATGGCAATGACTAATAATTTAGAATGTTTTATAGTACGTATTTATATGCATTTGAAATTATGATAGTTTAAACATATTTGTTTGAACATACTTTTTATTTAAATCTAGTTATAAGATGGAAAGTGGAAGGGTTGAAAAGTCATTTATTTAGTTGTTAAAAAATATAAGTGTTTAATACAATGTTGGATCATTTTTTTCTACTTTTAAGTAAATTCAAGTTAGTTTTATATATAAATTTTAAGGGTTAAATTAATGAGTTTAATCATTTGTTGACAACATATTAAAGACTATAAAATCACAAGTTGTAAAATGCTCTAAGTCAAAGTTTAATAATGGTTATTACAAAAAAAAAAACTAAAGTTAAAGTTTATTGTTTTTTTGCTTTATTTATTTTATTCGTCATTTATATGAAATGGTTTAGAATTATATTTTTATTCTGAAAACAAATATTTTAAAGATTAGTTTCATGGCTTAGTTATTAATATAAAAATATTATGTGTGATTTTTTAAATATATTGAGTACTTAACAATTATTTACTAAAATAAGTAGTTAATTTGATAATTTTCTCACGAAATTATGATTCAATAATGAATATGTTTACATGCATTTTATATTATTAAATTTGGTTTTGCATGAAGATATTCTTAATTATGAACTTGTAAATAAGATTTGTTATAATAGCATAGGATAACACCAAGGCTTATCAATACCACATGCCAAAAAGGCATAACTTATTTCACAATCAAAATATTTTTTAACAATACTATAAGATTCTTAAGAATAGATATTCACCCCCACTTTACCATGGATATTATGAACTTGTAAATAGGCTTTGTTACAATACCATGGTTTATCAATACCACATGCCCAAAAACCATATCTTATTTCACAATAAAAATATATATATTTTTTAATTTAATTTTATAACATTTTTTTAATTGAAGCTAAAAGGAAAAATGTTATAATTACTTTTGAGATATATCTAAACTCTCTATCCTCGCGACTACTAAAAATATTCCCATAAAAACTAAATTAAGGTTTTAATAAAATTAAAAATGAGAATACTTTTATATTTAAAGATGTGAAATTTATATAATATAAATAATATTAGTAAGAATCAACATAGATCCATCTTAACTAAGGATCCAAGGGATGACAACAACCAAAGTGAAGGGGAGAGGAGGGGGGTGAGAGTGACAAAGCTGAAAGGCAGAGAGAGAGAGGAGGAGGGACAAGAGAGAAGAGAAGTGGACAGAGATAGAGAAACAAGGGGAAGAGAGAGAGAGAGAGAGAGAGAGGAGAGGAGATGAGTGGAGTTGGAGGGGGAGAGGGGAGGAAGAAGAAAGACATAGAGGGAATAAAGGTCAAGGGAGAGACAAAGTGACAAGGGAGAGATGCAGAAGAGAGGAGAGTGGGAATAGAAGAGAGAGAGAGAGAGAGAGAGAGAGAGAGAGAGAGAGAGAGAAGGAGAGAAGAGAAAGAGAGAGGGGGGGAAGAGAGAGAGGAAGAGGGAGGGGAAGAGATAAAGAATATATGGAGAGAGTTTGTGCATGTTTGGGGTGAGAGAGAGAGAGAAAATAAGAAAGAGACACATAGATACACATATAGATATTATACAATATTAAATAACCAGCCTAAATCCATCTTAACCCCAGATCTATGAAGCGTCGAGAGGGATCAAATGTATTGAGGTGCAAACCTTTCCTCAAGTTTTGCACTCAAAAAAGAGGTTTGCACCTCGAGATATTGGATCCCTCTCAGCACTTGATAGATATGGGGTTAAGATGGATCTAGGCTAAGTGTAAATGACATTCATGTAGCAAATTATTGATTATATTTATGATCTCTATTTTGAGTTGCATTTAGTTATGGTATCATCTAAATGTGGTATAAGTGATAAAGGAAACAACATCCCTGGCAACATGACCAGTTAGAGAGGAGACAAAAAACAATACAATAAATTGATGAACTAGAAACAAGTAGTGTCATCTAGCCCAATTTTTTTTGTATGAATTGTGTTAAAATCTTTGCTAACAACAATATGAAATTTTAGGATTAAAGTATCTAATTAAATATAATACAATTATATAAGGTGTATACCATTAAGGTGTGAAGGGAACTAGGAAAATATTATAATGTCCATGACTAATTTCTGCGATAGTACTAAGGGGTCTCTCTCAAGTGGCAAGTCCTCCTAAAGATATTGAAGAATGAATGAGAAACATGATGGTAAGGGCCAAGTGATGACCTAAATACTTTTAAAATGTAAATATAGGGAGTTGTGAACACTTGTAATTGGTCAGGAATGATAAGTGATAAAATAGCAAAATGTTTAGAGTTTTAAATGGTCAAACATGACAATTGAAGTATAAGAAGGAATGGGGCTAGAAATTTTATAAGGAGACCTTGAGAAGGATTGTGTACATTTAACAAAAGAAGTGGGAATCAACTAATAGAGATTGTACTTGACCTATTTGCACTCATTATTTCATGAATGGTTGAAGATATACACAAACTTCACATAGAGTAACTTATCAAGTTTTATTTCCTTATCATTAAAATAAGTTGTTTCCATAGAACACCATACCTTTAAAAAATTTCAAGTTTCCAATTCCAAATTAAAGATAGCTTTTAACGAGAAAAAATTGAAGTGGAAGAATCTTATTCCCAAATTGAAGAAGGGTGAAGCTACGATAAAAGAGATCATGTGACATTGAGATAGGAACTTGAGAAGACAAGAAGATATTTCAAGGGTGACAACAATAATGTATAAATCACCAAGGATCGACCGACCCTTTGTGCAGGTGAATTAAGAATGATAGAAAATTAAACCATGATGACCTAGTGTTTATATGCGATTGCATAAAATGGTCTTTGAATATGTTAGCTAAAGGTGTAATCGATGTAAAACCAGAGGATTTTTAATTTTGATATTGATGATTTAAAGAATGATTGTGTGGCCAACAATATATTAATGTTAAATTTCATTTCCTTGGGGGAGGAAGAATACATAACTAGAGATTAAGGCTAAATATAATGAGGCTCAATTGAAGTTTAACAATGTGCTTAAATGACTATACCTACTTTCTAAATAGTCAACTTCTTAGTTGAAAGAACATGCAATGATTATTGAAAACTAATTAGTATCTTGATGAAAACATGACACTAATAGTATTGATGAGATAACCTATATCATAGATGGATACTGAATAATCTTATTTCGTAGTTGATATTTATTGTTTATACAAGAAAATGAAATTGATTTTTTCTAATGAATCATGAAGAATTCTTATAGTGTATTATTGCTTTATATTTGATATGTATTGAGGTGATTATCATATTTTGGTGTTACGATATGAGGTTATATTGATAGATGGTTCCATTTATCATGCAATGTCATGATTCTTTGATGCAAATATGTTTATGTTAGAACTTATGATGGTATTTCATGATGTGAAGCATGTGGTAATTACATGAATATTTTATGACATGCATGAGCATGCAAGTTTTTACTATTCAAAATGTTGTGATAACAATGTTGGTATGCTCTCATGATGGCATGCAAGAGTTAGCATGTGGATTATTTTTTATGATATTATGATGTTATAACTAATGCATTGGTTGCATGTTGAGATGTGGTGATTGACAGGAAACCCACAAATGGGCCGAGAGGGCCATTTTATTTGATGATACCATGGGAGCCCATACTTGCAAGGGAGAATATGTAACACCATATGGGTTGGGGACAAACTCAATTAACATTGTTAGCACCTAAATTCGCCTTAGGCTGAAGGAAGGCAAAATTCAAGGTAACCACAAACCACGCTCAGTCTGGTAGCTAGCCCTACCAGAACAAGAGAGGGCTCTCTCTGAGTCACACTCAGTGGATAGATGAACGAAATGGCCTGAGATGACTTACGATGAACTATTTATCTTAGGCTAGTAAGTGAATACGGATACAAGAAATGATTTTTATGAATGACTGTGTTTCTGGGATGGTATGGGACCAATGGACCTCAATGAACAGAGAACTTAATACAAAGGCACAGATTACTTTGTGAGGCAAGATAGGAGGAAAGCCTAGCAATTTAGTTTAAGATAGTGCAGAATGGAGAGATTGATTAAGAGGGTGAAAAGGGCATGGACAACATGAATCCTTTTCAACAGAAGAATGAACACTGAACATGAAATTTTCCCACAGGCAGAGCAATAAAATTGAATTCTACCTTAGCTAACCTAGAAAATTTCACTGGAAATGAATATGAAATGAACTATGAAACATAAAAAGAAACATAAGAGACACATTTTCTACACTCACAACCACATGAATCTCATGAAATAGAGCCACTGCCTTTCATTAATCCTCTGTAAAAAATATACAATGCAAAAACAGAGTTTCTTTCCCACAATCTCCCAGAAGTTACAAGCCAACCAACCCTTTGCAAATAGTTTGCATACAATATATAGAATGTGCCATGAAGAGATAGAACGCCCAAGGGTTTGGGAGTTACTCGAATCATTACAAAATGAAGGTGGAGAGCCAAACATCAGCTACAGGTGCAGCGCCACAAACATGACAAATGGCTTGGGCGAAACCTTTGCCTTCCTTTGCCACTTGGATAGATGCCCATTTGGAGTGAAAATACTTTAAATGCCGCCTTTGGTGTTGAAAAAGTGAAGTGTAGATGAGACAGTCCACTTATGAAAAGTTGCGAAACGAAATTTCGCGAAACCGAGGCAATTTGGGCCTTTTTTCCTATATACGCCATGCCATTTCCTGTATGCGCTGTGCCACTTTGAGGCCAATTTTGAGGCACTTTCAGGAGTCCAAAATGTGCAAAAGTGTACTTGCTAGAAAGCATATCCTATCTAATTTCCAAACCAAGTGGAATTTTTGAATTTGGAGCTCATTTGCCCCTCCAAGCCTTCATTCTCCCAAGATTGCTTCCTGTGTGTCAAAATAGGGGCAGTGAGGCCAATTTTTGGGTGTTTTTTACCTCCTGGAGACTCAAATCATGCCCAAATTTCTTGCTTGAGTGCTAGTAGTCATGATTTTGCATGCTGAATCCAAAAATGAAAACCATTTCTCATTTGGAGCTCCCAATCCTACGCGTCACGCCGGTGGCGCGGCGCGTATAGAGAAAAAACCTGTGTTTGTGCCAAAAAAATTCCATGTGACCAAAATTGTCCCAAATTTCTTGAAATTTGGGCTGTAAGTTCTCTAAGAGGCACTATGTTGGGCCATAGAAGCTCAGCCAATATTTGAAGCTGATCTTTCTCTTTTTCCTCTTTTGTTGCTCTGCTCAATTTGGCCTTCAAGCTCCTTATCCGGGCCTTTGAACTCATGTTCCGTGCCTTGTAATGACAAGCCATCCTCCTCAGTAAGGTTTTGTCTATGTTGGCCTTCTCCAGTAGTCTCTCCAAGTGGATATTGACTCTCTCTAACCATGACTCACAGTCATTATTGATCTCTTGCTCCAAGGTAGTGAGCTTGATCCTCCTTTGCTGGGCAGCTTGTCGATTCTCACGGATGCTTTGCAACTCCATGATTGCCTGATGGTCCTCAAGCTGCTTGTTCCTCTGCTCCAGATACTTGATGATCCATCGGGCCCTCTCCACATTGAGTATCAAGACTTGGATCTCCGTGTCCTGCTCCTGAATGGTCATCCTAAGTCGGGCATTCTCCGCCTCTACCTCATCATCCTGAATGAGAATGACATCGGTCTCCTGTACACCTGATGGCCCCTCATAATGCACGGGCTTCTTGCCCTTGTCCAGTACCTGTGTCGTTGATGCCAGAAGAGAGGCCCCTTCCACCATGGGTGGAGATAACACTCGCTTTGCTGCTGCAAACAAGTGCCTACTGCCTTTCTGATATGTAACAAAAACTGGCATGGTAGTGGTCTCATGGTGCTCATGCCGATGAGAAGGACCACCCATCTCCCGCTCTGGCTCTGATAGTACCTGTGATGTGCTGAAGAAGTCATGGGAGATGAAGTCCTCCCAAGCAATGCCTTGCAATCCCAACTGATGATCTACCAAAATCCAGATAAGAGAAAAGTGATACACACTGTTAAGTTGCTGCTGAGGGGTCTTATGCAGCATGAAGATGTTCATCCTCTCTATATTCCTGCATATGAAAAACGGGAGGTTCATCATCCTCACCCTGGTAAAGTGCATGAGCAATCGGATGTGATAGGCATATAGTCGAGAGAACCTCCCCTCACAGCTGAAGTATTTCATGATC
>APFE031280638.1:0-20855 GCA_000404065.3 Pinus taeda | reverse complement strand
AAGGTTGGGATAGTCAATTCATATGAGCTTCTTGGAAATGGTTCCAAGAGGGAATTACATAAGAAAAATAAAAATAAGAATTCTTGAACAAAACTTCCTTGAAGGAGAATAGATCCAAATCACAATAATGCAAGACTTTAGGAAATGGTACCAAGATGAGTTTCATAGCCAAGATAAAACTATAATAGAAAGATATAAGTGTGAAAAAATACTAGATAGTTACTTGCAAAACAAGAAACAAGAGAGAATAAAACCACTAAGAAATTAACTAATGAACGAGAGAGACAATTCAAATTTCTAATAAAATCTAATAATATGTGATTGATGAACATGAATGCAATATATGGACTATGCTAGAGACTAGTTAATTCAAATTAGGTTGGGGTTCCATGTTCATGCACTAGTATAATTCAAAAGTACTTTCCCTAGTTGGAAAACAAGTTAAATTATACTCACAAACCCAAATATACCCTGCAAATAATCCCAATGCCTACATCTATACCATGAAATAATCCCAATTCCTACAACTATACCTATGAATACTGCTACGCAAGGAAGTTAATTCCAATGCCAACAACTTTGCAAGGGAAATACATCATATTGAAAGGAAAATACATGTGGAAAATAAAACCTTTGTTGTCTTCCTTGAAACTTCTATCTTAGCTTCGAGTTCCTTTGCAAAATAACAGTGAAAGCCCGAGCATATAATAACTAAAACAATTTGGCACCAAAAATATTTTCAGCCTCTACACCAAAGAAGTTTTAGTGGTTTCAGCTATCTTGTTTCCATTTTAATATGTCCTAGCTCGTTGTTTCTTGTTGTTTCCCACTCAGTCGATGCCCATATCTCCCACTTTTCCTAAGAATGAGGGCCTTAATATCTATCTTCTGCCACCAACGAATAAATGAGTATGTGCTCTGCTGTCGTTGGGCCTCATGCCCTTAATTCCCATCACAAAAACACTAGTCTCATGGCTCTCAAACATTGGTGTTTGTCTCTCCATTTTCTCGACAAACCCTCCATTGGAATGGGGCAAACGAGGAGGAAGGTTTGGTTGATGATGAGGAGAAGGTTTAGTTGTAGAAGCAAAGGTGTTGGTTCATTGCAGTGTGGAGGAAGCTTTGGTTGACGAAGATGCGGCACCATTTTCTAGTGGATTCATAATGGAAAGTCATGGCAGGAATCAAGCAGGGAATGGAGTAGTTCTGCCAGGCCCACTGCTGGATTCCGTTCCATCAATTCCTCCCAAAAGCGCAATTTCTCGTGTCGTCTGGAGAATCCCTCTGGAACAAATCGAGGCGATTCTTTAGACATCTTTTAGCACAATAGAAACAAAGTGACATTGGTGTGGCACTGTCACCATCTTCGTGAATCTGCAAACATTTCTCAATCTTTTTCGTTCCTCTATTCCTTGCAGAAACCCTCTCTTCCCAATTTCTTGTGTCGTTTGGACAATCCCTCTGGAACAAATTGAGGCGATTCTCTAGCCATCTCTTAGCACAACATAAACAAGGTGATATTGGTGTGGCACTATCACCATCTTTGTGAATCTGCAAACATTCCTCAATCTTTTTTGTTCCTCTGTTCCTTGCAGAAACCCTCTCTATTCCTTTCAAAAACCCTCTCTGTTCGTTGAAACCCTCCATCTTTTTCATCCCTCTATTCCTTGCAGAAACTCTCTTTGTTCCTTGAAACCCTATATCTTTTTCATTCCTCTGTTCCTTGCAGAAACCCTTTGTGTTCCTTGAAACCCTCTATGTTCCTGCAATTGTCATACCATAACTAGTATGCGAGGCACCAAAAAAGATCTAACCAATTTATAATCATACCACGTGCCAGGAAAAATAGAAAGGGAAAGGCCATACGTCAGACTAAAGATGGCCACGCGTAGCTACAAGGATAAAAACTGAGATCCACTTGTCTAGACAAGAAACATTAATGGTAGACTAACTATACCAAAATGATGTTATGAATCACGAAGACATCTTACCTAAAAAACAAAAGACATGTGTAGGGTAGCTGGATATAGGGAATGCCACGCGTAGAGATATGGGTCATAGCCATAAATCAAATGCAAAGAGATATTCTGCATTCAAAGCCACGCGTCGAGAGATGGTTCAAGGCATAAGGCCTCGCACAGAGCAGCAAAGTTCTCATGTTGTCCTTCAATTTCCATTTTCACTCAAACAACTTTATCCATCGCCGCGAGCCACTGAAATCCTACAATTGAAGTCACAGAATCAGACAATGTGAATCTTTATCACAATATCTCCCACTTCCAAGACTCGCTCCGGTTAGTATTGGAGCTTTGTGAAAATTTCTTTAAATAGTCACAAATTACTGCTCAGAAATAGAAAACTAGGTTTCCTTAGAGAAATCTTGGAATAGGGCTCAATATTAATAAAAAAATATCCTTGGACTACCAATGAAATTACCTCAAAAAAGAGTGAAGATTCCTTGATTATGCCAGTGAGTTTAGCCACTATAGAATCTAAAACTATTCCATAGAGGTGATTCAGATTATGCCTCAAAATAGGTAAAAAAAAATCAACAAAAAACCTCAAGTATACTCCTCAGAAAATACACAATAGCCTTAGATCAATCTTAATAGCTCACAATGAAATTCATCCTCGTCCATAGGTGAATGTGACTATTCCTCACCTCCTAGAATAGAGATAATTCTAGGATTGGATAAAATTTCAATGCACTCCAAGGAAATGTCAAGCTCAACTATAAAGTGGAGAAAGCTTCTAGAGGGGTGAATATCATCCTAACACATGCCGTTGACATAGACAAAATGAAACTTGAATTTTCAAATTTTGGAGCCAAAAGAATCATCCTTAAAAGCTGACATGGGATTCAAAGTATTTAATCAATAATCCCTTTACAAAGTCTTTCTTTGTGAGTTAAAATTAACTAGGATGATCCTTAATAATCCCAGTATTAATGTTAATCAACCATTTGAGAATAAGTTCCATTAATTCACCACAACATCAAGTTGCCTTCATCAACTCATTTTGGGGATATTTACCACACTTTTGAGGCACTAAATTTGATCAAGCATATCTCGTCAAACATGAGGAGTTATGTGGCATTCCACCTACCATTGGAATCGACACAATGAGGAGAACCAATTGAAGATTGTCTTGGACCCAAAAGCATTGATTCTTGCATCCAAATTCCTAAATGCAGAGTATCATGGCTACACTACAACGGCTTGCTCTCTTTTCTTCCTTTTATGGTTTCGTGACCATTGGGTATTCCTATCAATGCAATCCATAGACGGATATTAAGAGTGTTTCAAAGACTGAGGTTGGGATAAATGACAACAACATTCAACAATTGATTGCGTCAATTATTTGATTAAGCCGTCTACATATGCTATAGTTCTAACTATATCCATCCATTTATGTTTAGACTGAGATAAGACAATAATATAATTGTGATCTCTTTTTCTAAAACATTTATATAACCTTTTTTTGTAGGCTAGAAGTGATGGGGGATTTTAACTGGTGGCCTAACGCAAGGGGTGCGTTAACAATGGACCCATTAACCATCAATCCAAAGATGAGTGAGAAAAACGTTTCTATAACTTAATGTTGATAGATATTATTAATCTGTTGATTTTGTGTATAACCATATTTATTCTTAAATGTGCCTATAGATAACTTTTAAGGAAATCCGTTAGATACTTTTAATGTTAATCAACCATTCGAGAATAAGTTCCATTAATTCACCACAACATCAAGTTGCCTTCATCAACTCATTTTGGGGATATTTACCATACTTTTGAAGAACTAAATTTGATCAATCATATCTCGTCAAACATGAGCATTTATGTGGCATTCCACCTACCATTGGAATCAAGACAATGTGGAGAATCAAACGAAGATGGTATTGGACACAAAAACATTGATTCTTGCATCCAAATCTATCTCGATGGATAAAGCTCGTTTGCCCGGCTTTTATCTTTTGGCCTTAGGATAGAGATACATTTTGATTGAAATAATAGAGATATTTTTCAACCCTCTTTGGTAGGGGAAATCTAAGCCCTAATTCTCACAAGTCAAATCCCTATGTCAGACACTATTCTGAGGCCTAGAGAAGCCTTTGCTAAGGATCTTTCACAAGAAATTAGGTGGCTATGTTTTGAGTCTCATTCAAACCTCTGTGGAATTTAATATAAAACTACTTCATTCCTTATAAATTTGTTCAATGGCATCTTAATGAGTGTAGGAATGTGGTTTCATTTCAGACCTCCCAAGGCAACTTGAGCCTATGTTTCAAATATTTTTGGGAGGGTCTTGTACTTCACTAAATATTCCTTTTCTCACTAAAGTGTGGCATCCATGTGTTCTCTTATGTTGGATTGGATAATGGAGTGATGTCACTTGAAAGGGTTGTTCAAAGTTCTTTCTGAGGTTGGATCGAGGACTAATTAGAGGTGGGTCTAATTATCATTTATTATAAAGGTCTCCCAAAGGTTTTCCTTAAAATTTATCTATAGACTTTGTCAGTTGATGGAATTTTAACAAGTTGTCATTTAAAGCTCCACAAATCTTGAGTTAGTATTGGAGCTTTTCACCTTATTACAAAATAGCTCTCTAGAATTAGAATATGGGTTGATATTGAAGTCAAAATCCTCCCTTAACCCTTTAGCCAAAAAGATGTCTCCTCAAGTATCTCCAATAATATCATATGAAGAGTCATAATATTTAACTTGGAATTATGGCCCACCATGATCATCTAATAGTTAATTGAAATAGCAGTAGACCCCAATTTAGGGATTGGGTGGATCATATGGTGGGACTATGCTAGTGGGAACCCTAAATAAATGACTTGAAACCCCCTTGATTTTCTACCTTGATGGCTTTCATCTCCCAAATTTCTTGTTGGATACACAAGTCCTGAAAACATGACAAGGAAGATGAGAGGAAGTTGACAAGGACATTAGGTTGTCATAAAACATCATAAAGTGTGTCCACATGGATGAACATGGGATGGGAATTAAGGTCATAAAGTCATAAATGTCACAAAGGTGCATCAAAATATTTTTGGAGTGTCCCAAAGGTAAATATAGAACTATTGTCTCGTATAAAATAAAATATACATTTATTGTGGTGATAGTATCCACAAGATTCTTAGAACTAGTGGTATAGTGTTTGGAAATGAATGAATAAGCAAGAAAAGGGAGAAAGTAGCTAACACCTGTACACTCAAGGCTAGTCTACAATTGATGTTAAGTTGCCTTGGTATCTCCACCATATTTGGGTAACTCAAATTCTCTATGCACTAGATATTTTGGGTTGATTGACCAATTAACTGGATGATCACTGAGTTTGACTAAAGCCCCACTACGCAATTGGCCTTCCACTAGTATGGGCTCTAAAATATTCCATGATAAGTGCTTATTCTTGGGGCTTGGTTTTCAAGGCAAAGTCCAACTTTCACTCTAGACTAACTATGATCATCAATAACCACTTGGTGAATGCTAGTAGTCAACCAGTAAACCAACCACACAAGAATTTGAAACCAAATAGGTCAAAATGAATTAAGTATGTTAACACAAGAGTTCAATAAGAACTTGAATTTAGTTACTCATGCCTACTGGGGAGATATTTCCATTAAAGGAAATCATAACACAAGAAACAACACAACAAAGTATAAGTGATCTGAATGATGATGTTACCAAATTTGTAACTGAAGGAATCATAAATTTATAGTGATCATTGGAATGATAGATCTCAAATAGTGCATGATGACGTTGTTGGGGAGGGGTGTATCATTGTGGAGGGATAGATTTAGTTTGTAAAAGGGTCTCAACTCAATCTACCCAGTTAGATGGATTCTTTATCTCAGATACATTGAGATTGCTTAAATTCAGCTTATTGGGTTCATGAGGGTAGGAGAGGGAGGTGAAATAGAGATGGGAAGCTTAACAGTCATCTAGAAGGAAAGTATATGCCTGCATTTAAAGGTAAAGGGAATGATAGGGGGGTAATTTGATTCAAACAAAGGGTGAATTATGCTTCCCTAAATGGACATCATGAGACTGTGTTTAAGATTCACCATTCTGAAGCTATGGGAAGACTAGAGTGTAAGCACAAGAGAGAAGCTAAACATATTGTCGGTTGTGAAGAGTGCCAAGAAGGCCCTTTCTGGTTGTTTCTATTTTATATTGGAGACACAAGATTTAAGAGTGTTTATAAGGTAGTAGTAAAGATGAGATGGATTGTCAAGCATATGCTGGCATGGGTGTTGTTGGACTGTTACAGTGGAAGAAATGATCTAATGGATAAAATGAATGTCTATTGAAAAAGAAAATTTCAATGTTGAGGTGCAATTTTGGAGGGGTAGCTTATGGTTCCCTATGCTAGATCAAGTACTTGCAATGATTAAAGATTAACTTCTGCTGCAAAGTCTCACGAGGAATATGATTATGCAATAAATGCACCTGAAAAATTGGAAGTCAAAGTCTAGGACTCATTATAAAGAAGCGGTTCAAACAACAACCACTAAGTTTTGAATGGGGTATAAAATTTGACTTCTCAAAATTGAATGAATTTGGAACCACTCTGAAATAACTCGAAACAATTAATGTTAATATTAAAAATTTAAGTAAAAGATGACATTATCCTTACCTTTCCTTTTCAGAAAGGAAAGATAAGGAGAATGTCAACTTTTACTTTTACTTTAAAAACTAAATATTACCATTAATTACTAGGGTTAGGTTTTGTAGGGCCCTTGAGTTAATAATTTTTTTTTCTTCCTTTTCAGTTTTTTTATTAAAAAATTATTATTTGGTGGTCAATAGCTCTATTGCACTACATTCTCAAGAACTGGTAAGTTTATTAGAGAACTAGTGAATTTGGTGTTTTAAGGTCAGTTTAATACAAGACCATCCTTATCCAATCGGAACCACCAAACTAGACTAGTGCAACTCTAAAACCATTGGGACCAACCAATTCCACAAGTTCTAGGCTAGTTCAAATAAGATTTTTCCCTTCTCATCTTCCTCTGAAGTTGTTTTGTTGGATCCTTTCAGGAATGGTGATTTGGAAAGTGCCATAAACTATCAAATTGTTGTGAGAACCTAAGATCATAAGTAGTTAGGCCTTCACAAACATAAATTTACAAGGACCTAGTATAGACATCCCAAAAGATAGTGAGGATGTGCATGCAAGGAACTATTACAGACCTCCCAAGATACTTAGTGAAGACGTGCATGACCAAAAAGCATAAAAGAAAATATCCACCCTCAAAAACCATGCCCAAAACATTGAAGTGTGGTGCAAAACAAATTGTTGGTAGGCTATTAATGCTACCAACAATCATTCACTCTCTAATTTGACAAGAATCCCCTAATCAAGCTACCTCCTCCACTATGGTTATAGCAAGTTCTTGCAACTGTGTGAGCTACAAGAAATTAAAACTACCTTCGAATCTCTAGCAATTTTAGCGGACTTGACTTCTCTTCATGACCCAACTAATTTGGGTTGATTGATCAGTTAACTAGATGATCACCGAGTTTGACTGAAGTCCCATTACTTGAATGACCTTCCACTAGTTCCTCCAAACTTAGAACTAGTTTAACTGACAACAACCTGAGGTAATTGACCTTTATTGCCACAAGTTAGTAATCACATATGCAGAACTGGACTCTAACTCCTCCAAATCAAATTTATTGAGTAAACTAGGTGACACAAGCCATGTCACACAAGTTAACATCATCCAAGTTGTCTGTTGATGTGGAAATTTGAATTTTTTCAATTTAATCAAGGAAAAATCAAATTGAGAATTTCTTGCTGCATTTTTCCGCACATAGTTCATTGGAATGTATTACTTTCACTATGAACTTGGCATAGTTCACATGTTAAGTTCATAAGGTTTTGGGCTGATGTGGTTCTATGTGTTGTGTATATAAATAATAGGTGTACAACTCTTGCTATTAGAAACAAGACTCCCTATGAAATGTGGTATGGCCACATTCCTTCGATGAGGCATCTCAAGGTTTTTGGTTCCTCATATTATGCCTTCATACCTAAGGAACATATAAAAAAACTCAGTGCAAGGAATCACAAACGTATCTTCTTTGGGTACTCATACCTCCGAAGCATACCATCTCTATGATGAAGTGAATAAGAAGTTTATAATCTCTAGAGATGTGATCTTTCTTGAGTCTTCCAAGATTGACAATGTTGTTGAGTGGTAGCTTAATTGTTTGGATATATTCGAACATCCAAAGTATTTTCAAGAGTTTGATAGTGAGATTCCACATCTCCTTCTCTTAGCTCTATAATTTCTATGAATAGCCTTGAAGAAATCAGGTTGAAGGAAATTCCTTCACTTGCTTTGTGAGGAAAGAGCTAAGAGACTATTGGCAGCAGGTAGCCAAATCTGACAAGCAATGAGGGTACATGCAAGATACAAAACAAGGAGTAATGCAGAGGAGTGTACTGATTACATACATATCATCAAACATCTTTCATCCGTCTTTGAAGATATTTCTTCCATCCCACTGACTACCGGTTTGGATGCCTAATGATCTTTGCTTCTGTGCTCTTGCGAGAATTACTTCTAAGTTCTCTAGTTGTCACTCAGGAATTTTGTCATATTCATTTTTCTTACAAGCTTGTTCATGTCCCAGTATATCTAGATCTCTGATGTTGAAGCTCTCCAGTTCCTCTTCCATGTGTTTTATTCTTTCCTGCTCTGCCTCTATATCATCTACAATCGTGAGCTGCATTTGAGTGCTATCTACCTCCACACCTTGAGCAGTACTTTTCTACATGTTACTGGGAGAGGGCATTTTGGTGTCCGCGGGTTTTTTAGAAGTGAGGGCTTTATTTGATCTTGATAGAGCAGAATGGGTGGACGTCTTAGGAATGGCTTCAGGTTGTTTTTGATTATCTAAAATATGAACCTCTGACTGGAGCAGGATTTCAAAGTTGTTGTTTGTTGAAGGCAAGGAGGTGCCGGTGATAGGTTTTTTTACTCATGTAGAGGGATTTATATTGGTATTTTTGCAATTGGGAACTTTTGTGAACCCATCCAAGTCAAATTTGTCCATTGAAGGGGTGGTCGTGGATTTCATATTGGAGAGATAGTCTTGGAATAAATGGCCCAGGGCATGGCATTTTCGACAACAGAATGGTACATGCTCGTAATCTATTGTTTGTAACCATTCATAATCATCATGACAGAGGCTTATCACGTCTGGGAGAGCTTTGCTAAGGTGCATGTATACACAGATCCGCGCATAGGAGGTGTATTGCTTCAGCTTTGTATCCTTTGCCACTTTGACGAATTCGCCTAAACCATTCCCATTGTCTCGCAAAGAGTCTTCATCCCAATACTCTAGAGGGAGAGAATAAAGGCACAACCACATCGGGGCCCAGCTTAGATCTTCTTTGTCCGGGTTAAATCACTCGATCCATCCTCTTAGGTATAACCCTGTTGCATTGAAGAAATATGGTCCTCCATCCAATAACCTGTTTCGGTCCTCCAGACAACTGAAAATGGCAGTAAAGAAGCCCTTAGGCCCTAACTGCAATGCTATGTGCCCTTTTGGCTTCCATTTGGCTGCAATCCAGTCGTGCAAATCTTTCTCTATTGGCCAAAGGCCTATGACCTTTCCTATCAAAGCATGATCCCTCATAAACTAGATCTGAGTGTTGATGCACTAACTTGGGAGCTCGATTTTGGGTCTATCAACTGCTATCGGCTTGCAAGTGTTTGACGTCACTCCTGGTTATTCATTTGTGTTGTTATTCGCTGGCGTATTTTCATTCTCTATTGGTGTATCTTCTGGATGGTCCATCCTGACATTTTTAGTCTATTAGAGGTCATTTTCCATATCAGCGGGGGGAGGCATCATGTCCTCTCCCTAAGGGGGTTCCACTACATGATGGCTATTCCTTCTTGTGTTGTAGTTGCCTTATGGTTGAAGGTTAATGGTAGAACAACACATTCTGTGAAGGTCTGCCAGTTGCAGAGCAGTGTCAAACCCTAAGCGCTGCACTCTCCATTTTCTTTTTCTAGACATAAATGGTTAAGTTTTTATTTAAAATTCAGCAAATCAGCTGTCAAGGGCATTAACACTGAAACCCTGTATTTCCTTGTTACAGTTGGCGGCGAAAGAAGATTTTGCTTTCTAATAGTCCATTGAATGAGTTACACTGTGAATGTAGATAGAGGCTTAAAAAATAACTTGATTTGGTTTTAGAATGGTGCCTTGAAATTCCACTGCTTTTGCTTTCCGTGACGTAGCTCTGCTTCCTAGCTTGCAGAGAGGAGATCCAGTGCGTCGGAGTGCCAAAACATCCCAAGAATCACTGTGTTTTTTTTTTTAAATGTTTGGTGGAGTGTTATATAGTGTTCAAGAATGGCAAGAGCAGTAACTTGACCTTGAAGAGGCCCTCGTGAACTCCCAGCACCTAACCTAATGCAGCAGTGAGTTCAAATGGCGAACAGAGATCGAAAATGCCACGGTTGCGTTCTGCATTTTCCCTTGTGGATGAGTCTGCATTTCCTAATAGTAGCCAACTCAAAATGGTTTGGTCCCAAAGTCTAGAGAATCTGAATCAACGAAATGCTCAAAGGAACAGAGGCCCAGGCAACTCCAAAATTAAGGAATGCTACAATCTGATTCAACATCATTTACTAACAGAGATATCCTACTCTTGAGAGAGCCTAGGTTGGCTACCAAGTCCGCCTGTGGGTTTAACTTCCTCAGAACATTAGAAGGAGATTTTGTGGAACTTGGGCAACAGTACTCTGATTTTTTTGAGGATGGGGGCTAACTGCACCTGAGAAGGTATCTTTTGAGAGTTCATAGCCTGTATAATTAGTCTGGAGTCTCCAAAGATGGAGATGGAGAGGAGATTCCTCTTAATAGCCAGATTTAGACCCTGCCACAGAGCAAGAGCCTCTTCTCTGTTGTTTGTTTCATGACCCAGACCCCAAGCAAAGTGCAGCTCTGTTGAGCCACCTAGGCTTAAGATAACTCCCCCACCACGTGCCTTTCCTAGGTTACCTTTAGAGGCCCCATCAAAGAATAGGGAGTGATCATCCAAAGCAGATCTCCATTTGATGAATTCCTTTTCTTCCAAATGAATTTCCCAATGAAAAGGGGCTTTAGCAGGAGGAATGGATCTATTATGATGATTTGGAACAAGCTCTTTTAACCATTATCTTCCTTGTTGTCCAGAATCATGCCATTTCTTACGGTGGGTTTGGTTTCTAAGGCCTCCCCCAATAGAGTTTTGATCTTAGTGATAATTCTAACCAGGTTACAACTCTCCTCCCTAAATATTCTATTGTTCCTCTCCAACCAGAGTTTCCAGCATGTGAATTTCGGGATCCACATCTAGCAAGTCTTGAGAAGGCTTTTTTTGGAGAGACAGAATGGGGATAACCTAGCCCAGTTTCTTAGCAGGTCTTGAATATTTCCTGGAAGCTCTATTTTGTCAAGTCCTAACATCAGGACACCCTTCCAAACTTCTTGAGCAAAGGGGCACAATAAGAACAGGTGGTTAGCCGTTTCTTCATCTGATGCACAAAGAGGCACCTGGAGGGACCTTCCATTCCACGGTTCCTCAGGTTATCTCTAGTGAGGATACTTTTATGCGCCAGAGTCCAGCAAAAGAAGTCAATTTTGGGGAGAGCAGGAAAAGACCAAATAATTTTCCATTGAGTTGGCTCTGGGGGGATGCTAGGGACAACCATCATACTTTTGTAACCTTCTACTACTGAGTACGAGCCTAAAAGATAACCCCACCGTCTTTTGTGCTTAGAAGAGGCCTTTAAGGGAGATTTCCTTTGGAGCAAATCCAACAATAAATTGGCTTCATTATCCATCCAATGAGGGACATCCCCCAAATTCCAACCATCCCATTGACTTTTTGCATCATTTGTCCAATTGGAGATGTCCCAAAGGGTTTCCAGATTGCTGGCCTCAAGCCAAGCTCTGATATTTCCCAGTTCTTCCATTTGATTCAAGGGCTGATCTCCAAGAATCGAATCTTCCCAAATTTTTATTTTTTTCCCATTACCTGGGATCCAATAAAGCTTATTACTAAAAAGTTTCAAAGCTGTGAGACAAAGTTTGAAAACTGGTGATTCTTTGGAGATTCTAGGAGATTGGTCCAAGCACCTAAAACACTGCCCATGAAAATATTTTTTCCACAGAACTCGCTTGCTCCAACTAGGATTCCCAGAAACAATATTCCATAGGAGCTTGGAGTCCAAAGCAAGATTTTGGGCTGCCAAATCCCGCATTTGGTGACCTCCTTCCAATAATGGCTTCTTAATAGTGTCCCAATTAACTAAATGGAGCCTTCTTTCGTTATTTTTCCCTCCCTCCCACGGAAATATTCTCACGAGACCATCCACTTTACTAATAAAGGTTTTAGGGGCTAGTAGAATGGAGTTTTGATAAAATGGGAGACTTATGAGAACAGATTTCATAAGGATTACCTCCCCAGCATTATTCCACCATGAGGCTCCCCAAGCTTGTATTCTGGGTTTTAGCTTGTTTAGCAGGGGCATCCAGTGAGCTACCTTAGGATTTGATTTGAAGATTGGGATCCCAAGATACTTAAATGACTCCCAGGTCAAGGTTCTTTCCATTTCTAATAGCCTTGTTATGTCTGTCAAATATTTGATCGAGCAATTCCAGCCATAGATCGTGCTTTTTAGATAGTTAATCTTGCTGCCCGAAACCTCCCTATAAATGTCCAACTCCTTCTTGAAGGTTCTACCAGAATTTATGCTAGCTCCTCCAAGCAATAATGTATCATCAACAAACTGGGCATGATTTATGTCTTTAACATTGTGAGCCATTCTCAGGCTTGGCAAAGTTTGGATCTGTTGACATTAGTCTAGCTGGAAGCTGAGCACCGAAGCTTGAATGGCATAAAGAAGTGGGGACAAAGGGCAACCTTGTCTTAGACCCCTCAAGGCCTGAAAAAATTCCATTGAATGACCATCAACCAGAGGCGCTATCCAAGGGGAGGCAATGCACGCTTTCACCCAAGTTATGAGAACTTTTGAGAAGCCAAATTTCTCCATCACGGGAAAGAAGAAATCATGTCTCACCCTGTCAAAGGCATTTTTCAAATCTAGTTTAATCACCATGCCTTTCTCTTTTCGATGACAACTTGAATGAATTGCTTCTTGCACTAGCACAATATTGTCAAGAATCTTTCTCCCTTTTATGAATCCTCCTTGGTTTTCAGGGATGATGATCGGCAGAATTTTCTTAATACGATTGGCTATTATTTTGGTAATCAGCTTATAACTTGTATTACACAAAGAGATGGGGCTGAATATGTTGAAATTGGTGGTGCCTTTGTCTTTCGGAATCAAGGCAAGGAAGGCCGAGTTGGTACTGCCTCCAATCTTGGTGCAGGTCTGAGATTTATGGATCATTCTCAGAAGGTCTTTTAATTGTAGGCCAGCAAATCAGGTAGAACCTAGCAGTGAACCCATCAGGGCCTGGGGCTTTATCCAGATACATGCAATCCAAAGCTTCTTTAATATCATTCATACTGATCAGAGTAGTTAGCATAATATTGTTAGAATCTTGAACATAGTGAGGACTAAGATCAATCAGATAGGCTTGAGAATCAATAGGAGGGTCTTTCGGGGCAGAGTAAAGATCTTTGAAGAAGGAGTGGGTTTCTCACTTTATGCCTTCAAAATCTTTAACCATAGTGCTTTGATAGTGGATTTTGTTTACTATTTTGAAGTGCTTGTCTGCTTGCGTGCTTCAGCTTGCCTATGGAAGTAGCTTGTATTTTTGCCTTTGGCCTGTAAACAAAGATTTATGGACTTCTGTCTCCAGAACTGTTCTTCATCCCTACTTTCTCTATGGAGATCTTTTTGCAGCTCTACTTCTTTTTTAAGAAGGACTTGAGTTACATAGGAATTATCCATTGTTAATTGATGGTCTGCTAAACTGTCATGCATCAACTTTCTTTTGGCGGTGGGCGTTTTCAACCTTTTAGCCCACTCCTTGAGCTCCCTTTTAAGTCTCTTCATTTTTTCTTCCCACAAAAAGAAAGGGGATCCTTGAACTTGCCAGTTCTAGTCCTCGGAGACCACCTCCTAGAATCCTTCTTGATGAATCCATAGAGAACTGAATCTAAAGGGAATCGGGCCAAGGTCTCCATCCAAGGAGAGCTCAAGTAGAATGGGTTTATGGTCAGATGTGTAGTTCAACAAAATTTTAGAGGTGGCCATTAGACCACAAGTCAAGAAGGAGGATTGGACTAGAAACCTATCTAGAAAAGTAGCAATGTGGTGGGGGCCTATCCTTTTGTTTGACAAGGTGAATTTCCCAGGTGTGGGCTTGATATCCTCCAATTCCCTATCTAAAATGAGGTATTCAACCCATTCTCTAGCTGGGTCCCTAACCAGCGAGCCCCCCTTTTTCCCTTCTGCAGCTAGCGTAACATTCAGATCACCTACAATAATAATATTTTCTAGTTTGTGCAAGAAAAGATAGGACTAGAGCGAGTCCCAACAATTTTTTTTCTCATATGGTAAGACCGAAGCATAAATATTGAAAATACTTACTTGGTGGCCAGATTCTTTATGGAGGAGCTTAGTGAGTAGCTAATGGGGGAAACATTCTTCATGAATTAGATCATATTTGGAGTTCTCCCAAAAGGGGGCAATCCCTCTAGAGGCGCCTCTCACGCTGACTGCTCTCCCTTGGCCTTTATGCCATAATGCTTTGCTTGCTTGGAGGAGTAGAAGGTCCTCCAATTTTGTCTCCTAGATGAGAAGGATTTCAGGCGAGGACATCCTTACAATGTCTTTCAGAGCTTCTTCTTTCAACTTGCTACCTAACCCTCTGCGATTCTGGGAGACGTATTTCATTATTTACTGTCTTGGAATGTTGTGGATCCTTTTGGAGCTTGACCATGCTTACGCCTAGATCTGGTATTCATCATTCCTTTGAGAGTTTTCTGAGAGCCTTGGAGAACATCCAAATAAGTTTGTTCCTCTCTCTGTTTCTTCTTGGACTTTCAACCCCTGGCCAACTTGATAGGAGTGACTTACGAGCTGTCTAAAGAGACTCCATATTCTCAATCTCCCTTAGAATTGGATCCCAGAATAATGCACTCCTCGTTTTCTTCTTTTTCCCCTTGTTCATCCTCTAATGGAGGAAGATTTGACTTTGCCTCTGCTTCTTTCACTTTCTTTGGCAGGTCTTCTGGTTCCTCTTGGGTTCAAATGGCATTTGTCTTTACCGCAGAGGAAGAACCCTCTTTTGGAACTTCTTTGGATTTTGGTTTAGGCTGGGGCTTCACCAATGGCCCTCAATTTTTCTTCTCAGTTGGTTTTGGGACTGCCTTGCCCTTTTTTATTTCTTTCCATCCTTCTTCATCCACTTTGTCCGCGGTTGGAGCTTTTGGGCAATTTCGTTGGAAGTGTCCATGTTCGTGACAGGTTCTGCATTTGAAAGGCAATTGCTCGTAATCCAATTTTTGATAGTGATTCCATTCTCTGACTGTAAGTTTTACGAGTTCGGGCAGTACAGCTTCCAGTTCGACTTCCACACAGATTCTTGCACAGGTATATTGGCCCTTGTTATCTGCTTTGTCAATGAAATGGCCTAGGCCATTTCGAATCTTCTGCAAGGTGTGATAGTTCCAGTAATGGATCAGAAGATTGGGAAGCCGGACCCAGACAGGGACCTCTTTAGGGGTATCAGTTGAGGGATCAAAGTTGGGGGTCCACTTATTAAGATACAAACCCTGATTTCCAATAAAATACAAACCACTTCTAAAAACCAAATCTCGATCTTCTTTGGAGGTGAACTCGAAAATGAAATACCCTCTTTCAACAGCATAGCAGATCACATTATCTTCTAGTTGGGGCCTCTAGTTGTGTTGGATACAATCATCTGTTGTTTTTGTAGAGGGCCAGTGTCCCATAAATTTTCCTACCAACCCTCTATTAGCCAAGGCTAGGGTGATTTTTATCGGTTGGTCTTCTGGCAGGGTGATCTCAGGAATTTCCTCTAGTTTTTTGATGAATTTCGGAACTTTTGGAATCAAATGTTTCTTCCCTTTCTGTGACAGAAATATTTTGAATGCTTCTTCTGAAGAGATGGGCGAGGTGGGAGAAGGCTCCCCACCCCCAGGCACACTCATGGCGGCAGCTACGCTCCTCTGCGATCACGAAACCCAGACGCAGATGTTGTGCCAGTAGCAGCACTGGCCGGAGGAGGGAGATAGAGCTTGATTGCGAGGATGCAGGGAAGGATTGAGAGCCCAACAGTAGGGGCTGCTAGGCAGGGGGCCTGCAAAGGGCCGCAGGGGCCGAGGATTTTACCTAATCTAGGCTACATGAATAATTGACATGGGTGGATTTCCTTGGGTGTTGTTAGAGTCGGTCTTGTCAGTCCTCTGTCAGAGATCAAAACTCTTTCTGCATTTCATTTTCAAGTGTCTCGCTCCATCCACTCAGCTGCATTCCGCTAGGGGCATGCCATAATCTGACAGAAAGGTATTGTTAGTCACTTCCTCTCATGTGTGGCACCTGCTAGCTTAGGTCTTTTCATCAAGGTTCACTAAAGTCCAGGACAGTCAATGTTTGATCCTTTAATGGACAGGAGTCATTTTTAGTCATTAGGTCTAGGGATTAGTCAATTTGGTCTTCAACCATGACCAATAAAGCCATGCAGGCCACAAGGTCACCCTTACAAAGTTGTGATTTAAAGATTTTCGTCGTCATGTTGACAGATTACGACTGTTCTTCAAAACTCCGTTTTGAAGAAAAGTCAAACAGTGTGTCATTTGTGATAATTTTCAAAAACGTTTATGGTTGATCTCTTCAGGCGCAATTATGGTTTCCTTATTGGGTTGTGTCATAGTATTTCCACGACTAACCTACGTAGTGAACCGGGGGGGTGGATCCAACACTTCGTTGTGTCGATTGCGCAACCGGGGGGTCATAGGCAGGGCGGCAGCCACCCTTGTCCAGGGGGTTTGAGGGGGGTGGGTAGGCCCCCTCTATGGGGTCCGGGGTAGCACCCCAGGGAAAAGAAATTTAGACCCTATATTAGGTTGGGTGAACCTACCTATGGTTTTCGGTCCATGGTTTTGGACGTAATGGTTTTTCGGCCAATGGTATTGGATGCTTTGGCATGTATAAATATGTATGGTAACATTGAAAGTAACATAATGAAAAATCAAGCTGGTAGTCCCGGTTTTGGGATCCAGTGGGAAATATCTGTGTATATGTGTTTTATGTGTTTTGCTCTCGCATTTTTATTTTTCCTGTGATTTAGAATTCGTATGCAGGTAATTTCTGTACAGAGTTAAAACCTACATTTGGTATCGGAGTTGTTTTGGCTTCAAGGGGACGCCTTTGTTGCTGACGGGTTTCGCTCGGGCCAATGGTAGACCCTGTTCAGTGGGAGATCTACGAGATCGATTCTGGTGGTGAAAGAAGATGGTGAGCAGTGGAAAGATAGAGATTCATAAGTTCAATGGTCAGATTTTTGAGTTGTGGAAACTCAAGATGGAGGATCTATTGGTGGATAAAGATCAGTGGATCGCGGTAAATCCGGGTACTAAATCAACGGGAGTAACCGATGAAGAATGGAAGAAGTTGGATCAGAAGGAAAAGAGCACAATACAATTGTGTGTCTCAGATTCTTTATTGTTGAATGTATCAGGGGAAGCTACGATGAAGGCTCTGTGGGACAAGTTAGGGACTTTGTACCAATCTAAGTCTCTAGTGAATAAACTATTCCTGCAGAAAAAGATGTATAAACTGAGGATGAAAGATGGAGACTCAGTGAAAGATCATTTGAATGTGTTTAATACTATTCTAAGTCAGTTATCATCTGTTGATATTAAAATTTCAAATGAAGATAAGTGCATCAGTCTGTTGTGTTCTCTACTAGATTCGTGGGATAGTCTGGTTATTGCAATAGGTAGCAATGCAACTGCTTTGCAGTTTGATGAAATAGTATCAGCCTTGCTGACGGAGGAGATGAGATGGAAAAATATGGACAACCAGAATGGTGATGCCTTGTCTGTACGAGGACGGTCCCAGAACAGAAACAAAAACAAGTCATCAAGTGGGGGATCTAAATCTAGAGGGAGATCTAAATCTCCAGGAAAACCTACAAAGGTGGTGTGATGGAAATGTGGAAAGGAAGGGCACTTAAAAAGGGAGTGTAAATATAAAGCTCCTGATAAAGGAAAGGGATCTGATGATGCTCCTTCTGTAGAGGCGAAAACCACCTCAGATGAAGGTGGGGATGTGTACTTGGCTTCTTCAAGTACACATGTAGATCATGAGGCAATGGTTAATGACTCAAGTGCTCCTTTCCACTTCACTCCCCAGTAAAAGTAGTGGTTCTGCGAGTATGAGAAATACGATGGTGGTGTTGTCTTCTTAGGAGATGATATGAAGGCTAGAATCATTGGCCGCGGAAAAGTAAAGTTGAAGTTGCAAGGTGGAAGGGTTAGAACCCTTCCGGGTGTTCTGCATATTCCTGCGTTGGCCAGAAATCTGATTTCTGTAAGCAAGTTGGATGATGCATGTGTAAAGATAGAGTTCGAGAAGGATACCTGCAAGATGGTTCGAGGAGCACTGGTATTGATGCAGGGAGTTTGGATTGGAACTCTGTACAAGCTGCAAGGTAGCACTGTTGTTGACGGGTGCAATAGTTCTATGGTTCCTGAAAATGGAGTAGAAAATCTAGTGGTCTCCGGAGAGAAGACCATGATATGGCATCAAAGGCTTGGACATATTGGAGATAAGGGCTTCGAATACTTCACGGTAAAGGTATGGTAGAAGGTATGACTAATAGCTCTCTGGATTTTGATTTCTGTGAAAATTGTGTATATGGGAAGCAGAATCGGGTGAGTTTCCCCTCTGGTGGTAAGAGGATGAAACAGATATTAGAGCTTGTGCACAGTGATGTGTTTGGACCTGTGAAGGTTCCATCACTCGATAAGTTTGTGTACTATGTATCATTTATAGATAACTTCTCAAGGAATACATGAATATATTTCCTTAAGATGAAATCTGAAGTCTTTGATAGGTTTAAAGAATTTAAGGCTCTGGTGGAAAATCAGACAGAGAAGAGATAAAGGTACTGAGAACAGATAATGGTGAGAATTCTGCAACAAGGAATTTGAAGAATTCTGTAAGAAGTGTGGTATAGCACGGCAGAAGACTACTCCATATACACATCAGCAAAATGGAGTCACAGAAAGAATGAACAAGACGTTGATGGAAAGGGCAAGAAGCATGCTCAGTGGTGCCGGGTTAGGACAGGAATTCTGGGCAGAGGCGGTGGATACTGCATGTTACTTGGTCAACAGGTCACCTTCATCAGCGTTGAAGGATAAGACTCCACAAGAAGTATGGACTGGTAAGAAACCCTCTCTTTCACATCTGAGGGTATTTGGATGTGATGCATATGTACATGTTCCAAAGGAGAAACAAACCAAGTTGGATAGTCAATCTGAAAGTGCATCTTTATTGGGTATCACGATGGTTTAAAGGGTTATAAGCTTTGGAACCCAGTAACAAGGAAGGTTGTGTACAGTCGAGATGTGGTGTTCAGAGAGGTGAAAGATGTTATTAAACATGAAGTCCAACCAAAGGAACCTGTGAAGATAGAGTTGAACTAAAGGAGGAAGAATCATACTCTGTAGCAGAGGAGGAATCAGAAGATGAAGAGCCACAAACTCCGACTGTGAGAAGATCAGTTCGAGAAAGAAGGCAACCAGAAAGATATAGTCCATCTGCTCTCAGTTCAAATTTTGCTTTATCTATTACTGACGATGGTACCAGAACTCTGAAGGAAGCAATAGATTCAGAGGATGGCAAACTCTAGAAAGAGGCCATGGTTGATGAAATGGCATCTTTGCACAAAAATGAGGCTTGGGATTTGGTGGAGTTGCCGGCTAGAAGGAAACCCAATGGCAGCAAATGGGTGTTCAAGAAGAAGACAAATGCAGAAGGGAAGGTGGAAAAGGTTATTCCCAGGTGCCGGGAATTGATTTTGGTGATATTTTTTCTCCTGTTGCCAAGTAACTTCTATTAGATTACTTTTATCTGTTGCTGCTGCTTTTGATTTTGAGGTAGAACAGATGGATGTGAAGACAACATTTCTTCACGGGGATTTGGAAGAGGTAATCTACATGAAGCAACCTGAAGGCTTTGCGGTGAAGGGTAAGAAAGAACTGGTATGCAAGTTAAAGAAGTCTTTGTATGGGTTAAAACAGTCACCAAGGATGTGGTATCAGAAATTTGATACATTTATACGGGGACTTGGCTTCACCAGAAGCAAAGCAGATCATTGTGGGTATTTTAAAATTAATTGGTGGCCGTGTTATTTATCTGGTCTTATATGTGGATGATATGTTGTTGGTTGGAAATGACAAAGAAATTATCCAGGATTTGAAGACCCAATTGTCCTCCAAATTCGACATGAAAGATCTTAGCGTTGCAAACTATATTTGGGCATGGAAATTAAAAGAGATCGGGCAAAGAGGAAGCTCTGGTTAAACCAGAGGAAGTATGTCGAGACAATATTGCAGAGGTTTAATATGCAGGATAGTAAACCGGTGAAGGTTCCTATTCCTGTAGGTGTAAAGCTATTTGCTGAACAGTGTCCCAAGACACAAGAAGAGGAAGAGGACATGTCCCGTGTTCGATATGCAAGTGCAGTCGGTAGCCTGATGTATGCGATGGTCTGTACTAGACCAGACATTGCACATGCAGTGGGAGTATTGAGCAGGTTTATGTTAAAACCAGGGAAGGAGCATTGGACAACAGTGAAGCAGGTTTTCAGGTATTTGCGTGGCACTAG